>JAXIUT010038333.1:0-13169 GCA_035586675.1 Eurytoma californica | reverse complement strand
GTGGAGAATACTTCCCAGGAAATTGATTTCTATTTATAATTTTTAGTATTCTTGTTTGTACGTTTTGAATTAGATTTTATTAAGTTTTGCCAGTAGTTATAACAGCAGTTTTTTTCTTAAGGGCCTAAATGGAAAACAATAAGACATCAGAGATGAAATGACGAAAGTCGTGGAACGGCCACTCTCGGCATTATCGCGATCCTCGTGCCCCGGCTGAACGGGAATTAGCAGCGACGAGCGCGGAAGACTCCGTCGTAATTGTCGGCGAGGCGCGAGATTTGATAAGACGAGCGCGGCTGAATGCTCGCGGAAAATGTTTGCCGGCGCGAAAAGCTAAAAGCACTGAATGGGCGCCACGTTCGGGCCGCGTCGCCGCGGGAATAATTCATCGCGGCTTTTTGTCTTGCGAGCGCGCCAACGAATGCATTGTACGAACTTTGTAATTGTGTATCAAATTATTTCGACTATGTGCCCTGCCTCCTTTGTTTTGCGGAAAAATCGCGAGAGCCCCCCTCGACGCTACCTGCACCCTTTGGATATTTTCATCCGCAAAATAAAATTTTGTTGCGTGCGCCGAAGTAATAACGAATTCTAACCCGAAATGCAGAGATATATTGTATTCTATATCCCGATAAATTAAGTTTTAGTTTTATAAAAAAAATTAATTTGATCAAAGTTTTATAACCATGTGCAAAGTATCCATGGATTGAGAAATTGAAAAATATTACACTTTTTTCACCGTAGTAATAATTATTTGCTACAGTGTTCACGATTTTTCTTCACCTTTAGAGTGTAACTGCAAATAAAATAAATAAATTGACAAGATCAAGAAGTTAATCTTTTAAAAAGTTCGCTAGGTTGTTTAATCTACCGATCAATCGATTATTTGAACAAAATTTATTTCCGCTAAAAAATAAATGAAAAGAAAGTTGGATAAAAATCAACAGAACGAAAGACCAGCACTACCACCTAAACCTAATTATCGGCAAATCCCATTAAGGCATCAACTCCGGAGCAACGTAACGGCGACCCCGGGCTAGCCTCCCTCTGAAAATCAGCAGCTGCTCCACAAGTGTCACGTCGCGCACTACCACCACCGAGGCGCAATAATTTAAACAAAAAGCGAGAGACGCGTCCGAATTCTCGGCACGCGCCGCGATCATTCGACGGTGGGAAAAGAGCCGCCGGTGGGAGTAGAGAAGCGAGTAGTCGATTGAATGCGCGGCTGTTAATGAGGCTAATGCCCGCGAGCCCCGGGGCTCCGCCCGGCGAATTATGCTCAATGGCGGATTTACTTTAATCAGTACGAATGAACGCCCGTCGAGCGGCTCCGGGTCCGGTCAATTTGCCCCAAATTTTCGCTCTATCCCTGACTTTCGGCCAAACGACCGTAAGGGCGCTGGCACCCGCACGGGCTTTTCAATTCGCTGACCGAACGGTCCAGCGTTTTACAAGAATGTCCCGGAATTTTTATTAACTCGTCGTTAAGCAGTGGAAAGTGCATTTCACGGTGTGCAACAATGTTTGTTTCATCGAATGATCAGTGATCTGATTATTGTTACTGTCAAACACGCAATAAACAAATAAAAAATAAAAAAAGCACGTAATAAGTAACTGTCGATTGTAACCAAACACTAAATCAGAAATACTAATGACAAAGAAAAGACCATGCTAGTTTTTTATAAAGGGTTTCTATAACTGGATGTTTATTGCATACTTTATTTCTAATTCGTTATTAGGTAATGCAGTTTTGTAATGATGTTATTTTTAAAATATCTTTATTGCGAGAATGCAATTTAATTACATTGTTTTCTGTTTCAAGGAGACAAAGTACATATAAGCGTATAAATTATTGTTTTAGGCTGCATCGATCGGGTAATAAAGTGCCACGCAAATCGATATCGCACTTGAAAAATATAGCGTAGAGTCTATAATTAACATACAACTTCTTTAATTGAATCTAAACAGGAAAAATCCAGATAAAAATTAATTTACTCCTTTTAAGGCGAATTAACGATTGAATAAAATATTCTTATTTACTTTTAAGTAGCTACAGAATGTGTAAACACTTTATGAACGTTCAATTAATAAAATTTCGTTGATACTAGGTATAAGCTTAAAACTACTACTGTACAGTTTAATCCCAGTGTAAATTTTGACAAGATCCAAGGCCAAAAAGTTTTTAATTAAACAACAATCTATTTACATATTGCGATATACATTCCTTGGCTAAGTACTTGAAAAGTATACAAACATTATAATAAGTAAATAGTAAAACAAGAGGATCCAGTATAAATGTCTGACCAGTCTTGGCAGTAACCACTGAAATACACGAAAGTGCATTACCACATTTCTTTATTTCCTCGAGCAACTGCACTCCGGTCTCTAGGTTAGTCTAAAGGTTTGAAAAACTAATTAAAGTGTTTTCAAGCAATACCCGCTAATTACAATAGCCTCAAATGTTTTCCAACAGCCTTATAACAAATGCGCAAACTGCTCCATATATTTCTCGTTACTCTCTACCCTGCAACGCGTCATTGTTAAAGGCGAGCTACCAAACGTCGGTGCTTTCAACGAGAACATCGGAGCGGGCCCAATATAGAAATTTCGATTCGGCCGTTGTAAATTGCGAAGCCCGAGGAAAAAGTCGCGGTCTGAAAAGCCCGAATGGCCGGCCAATACGCCCGGCGGGCGAAGATAGCGGCGCGAGCGAGCCAGGGAAACAAGGAGCGAAATAAAATTCTCGCGCTGCGGCTCGCACAATAAAGATCGCTTCGATCGTGCGTAAAGAAAGTTCCGCGAGGAATTCATTCCGCGGGAAATGGAAACGAATGGGGAATTGAGAGGGAAAAATTGTGAAATATCGCGGAGGCGAACGGCTCGCGCGACCCCGCCCATAAATTTTTCATACCTTATATGTACCTACGCGCGTGTAGATTTTCTATACGAAAATGAAATCCATCTCGGCTCCCTTCCGCCCGCCCGCGGCTCCTCGCGCTTGTGTCCGCGAGCGACCAAACTTTTCGCGAACGCCCGTTAACGTACTACCAAGACCGAGGCGAGCTTTTCGTTACCAATTTATTTTGAACGAAGGCAACCGCTTTTGCATACGGAGACTGAATATTCATAAGCAATGTGCAGCATTTTTTTCAGAAATTTTTTATTTTCTAAATTAATTAGTTGTCAGATGAAGCGTAAAACCAATCGTAAACAAAAATAACAATTATTTTATCATACAAATTATTCTGTTATGTTATTTTACTTTGTTTCTGTTTTGAAAGCAGAAAAAAAAAATTTTAATGTAATTTAATTGTGTTATAAAAATAATAATAATGATGATTAAAAAAATAGTCTAAAAAACAAGAGTATTAAAAATAAGTTAAAGAAATTTATTGTTCTTGAACCAAGTTTGAGTATGTTACGAAATTGATTTATATCTTGTTAACTTCGTTATAAAAATAACGAAAATTTATTTAAATTATTTATTTTAATTTATTAAAATTTATTTTATCAAAGAGAGTTTATATGTTTTTCTTTTAGCTTGTAAGATTAGATTTTAAGTTTAGTTTTTAAGTCTACTGTGCCAGCCTATGTACAGGTAACTTAGTTTACCTTAATAGGATTTTACTATATGTAAATTTTTCTGGTAATAAATAAATAAAAAAAATAAATAAAATAAAAAAAATACATTTTAATGAGAAAATACGCAAATTTAAATAATTTTTATTATACATGTACTTATATAATACATTGAAGTGTAACTAATAAAATTTAAGAAATTAGTTAAAAAAAAAACAAATTATTAATTCCCTTTTATATTCAGCATTTAAAGATTTTATTTTTAGATAAATAACTTCGATTTTTGTACGTACCTCTAAAAAATCGACAAAATTTTCAGCGTAAAAGCGAGCTTTTGAAAGCTCCCGGTAATTAGCAGCCGACAACGATATTTCCCCGGCACGCCAAGTTCGACGTCGACGAAAAGAATCACGCGGGCAATAATTTAAAGCGAGCGAATGCGCGACCGCGCGATTGATTTTTCGGTCCTTTGCGGGAAAATCGATTCGGGGCCGCTGCAACAACGGGGGTGTATTTTACGCTGCGGAGCGCCGGGCACGCGAAATTCCCCCGTAATTCGCGCGCGAGTACAAACATCCGGGCGACACGGCCGAATTCCATCGGCGGAGTGAAATCTAAAATTTAAAAAGGCTGTATTATGCCGAGCGCCGAAAATAAAAGGCACGAGAATGCCACGGCGAGGGAAGGGGAATTCCCCTCTCCGCTCGGAGGAAAGAAGCGCTTTATCGACTTTATTATACGAGTGCGACATTTCGTTAGCAGGGGGAAAAGGCGCGGAGGCATTCACAGGAACAGATGCGAGCGGGGAACTTGCGTTTTGCAGCGGGAATATTGCGGAGGTCTTATTAGATTTTGCACGGCGGGCTTGTCCTTTCCCATTTTCGACTTGACCCGTGATAATTGCACCCGGCAATGAATGAACCAATGAAAAGTTTTGCGATGCAATAATAGTGAGAGCTTTTTTACGTAATTTGTGAATTAATTTATCTTATATAAAATACTTAAACAAGTGATAATCAATTTTACTGCAAAAGATAAATTAAACGTTAAACTCGTTATTAGTTAAACTCGTTAGAGTTTTAAATTTTATGCTAAATTTCATAATTATATATTCATATTTATTTTACGCATAAAATGCATCATTTTCCATACTGACTTTACATTTTATTTTTTTTTGCTAAAGTAACCAGAAAAATTATGATGACATAAATTAGATAGCATAATGTTGCAGCTGCATTATAGTTTTAAAAAGTTTACGAGGTAATGTACATATTAACTATTGAAATTGTCAGAAACTGACAGCAAAAGACATATACGAATGAACATGACCTAAAAACACCAAGCTGGTAATAGAGAACACGGTATTATGTTTTTAACATAGAGAAAATGGCTTGTACATCCATTGAGAATATATTTTTAACTAAACTTTTCGACCTCAAATCGATTTATTAAATGCAATAAACGCTGGAAGTTTATATAATTAACTGCATAATTAAAAATCTAAGAAATCTCTATATCATCATTCGCTTCCATCGGTGCAAAAAAGGTATATTTATTATCGGTGTATTTCCCAGACAAAGTGTTCCTGTCGTTTACGCAAAAAAAACTTTGATAAAATCCAAGCAGTTTCGCTGCATCACCGTCTTACGCGGCGCACGGTAGAATTGCACCGTCAAACCTCTCGAGCGCGCATAGCCGGTCCAATTGGACGGCCGCGTTAGCCCGCAAACTGCGCGCGCCTCGTTGGAAATAAAAGCGCGCGCTGGGGGGTATACGTGCCAGTCACCTGGCAGTCGCTCTATTTTCTCCGGCGGGCTGACGTCACGGCCCGCCGTTGCCACCAAAGAGGCGGCCATGATTTTTCAGCGCGCAACACGCTCGCTTATTGCGGGCCCCTTTTTACGGTGAAAAAAAAAAAAAACGGACAAGCAGAAGAAGAGAGATAAACGAGGAAGGGAGCGGAGAGGGTCTGCGTGCGCTCGATATCCCCGGCCCTGCGCCCCGCGTTGTCCCGGCGGGGCTCCTCCGCGCTTATTTATGCGCCCTCCGGAGCTCGGTTATCCGCGACGCCCCGAGACGAGCGCAGCCCGGGATTTTTGTTTTTTCGAGATTGCGACATACCGCTCCTTTTCTATTTTGAAAATTTAAATTGCCACCCTTATCCCTTCGTCGTTTTATTTATTCTCTTCCGCTCTCGGTGTTGTCGGGGAACGTTAACGTAATTATAAGGACCGATTAAAAGTCACGGTACTGAGATGTTTTAAATTTTATTTTTGCATATACTTTTAAATTTTTTTAAATGACAACAATGGGATTGCTTTATTTAACTTGAAATAATTCGTTATTTTTGATTATTGTATAGTGAACTATTATTCACATCAGTACGTATAAAGTGCATAATATTTATTGCAATTTCTCATCACACTATTTATCTAGCATTATTTATCGAATCTCAGGTATAAGCTTCTTACATATTTTACACTCATTAATTAATAATGCAAGTTTTTTTTTTAACTTTTCAAGACTCTTCTTCCCGTAACTTTTGACGCAGCTACCCTTTTATGCGGTAATGCACCAATTGCGCACTTGCGACGCGCGGTTTTTTCACGTCCGCCCCTTAATACATCTTTCGCGAAATGCGTTCGCATAAAACTCTTACGTTTTTATGACTCAGGGCACTTGAACTTAACGCGCGGAAATTTCACGCTCCACCTTATTACTTTTTACGGTTACTTAGGCTTTTTCTCAATGAAAGTTGCATGCGTAAGTGCTGCACGCGTAAAGAATGTTTAATTTTGAAGAATTTTAAAAAATTTCTCCGATTTTTAACGTTGTTATATAAATTTCACTCACATTATTTGTTTATGAAAAAATGCACAATTGAATGTACAATGTAACCGAGGGGATATTCGTTCTGTGTGATCACAAAATACTTTTATAATAACCGACTTTGTAATTGTCTTTTAATCAATTTGTAATTTGATAATTGTAGTTAGCGACTTTTTCAAACTTAATCACTAAAAGTAAAATCAATCTGAAATAAAATATTATTACTGTAATTAGATACTGTGTACTATATGTACTAATTGGTTCATTTACCGATAGGGGGAATCTTTGATATCTTTCCTGTTAACAAATCTGCTGCCTCAGATACATAATATACGTGTCATTTTAAGACCCCGGGTACATGGTAGGCGTTTGGAGAGGTTTGTTGTTGCTCCACAATAATTTAACTGGTTGTAACTGATTATAAGGAATCATAAAAAGTCTAATCATTGTTATCAAATATTACTGAAATTATAATGAATTAAACCTTCAAGTTCTGGATAATTTCGGTTGTTATATATCTGTGTAATTAATTTCAAGACCCGTATTACTCACTAGTATTAAATAATGACAATACCTCCTACGGTAAAAACAGCTTCACTGCAAATCTAAATAAAATGTGAAGCAGTGAATCGTTATTTTTCCTGCGGACGCGACCTCAAAGAACAGTATTAAGGCGAACAGATTCAATGAATTAACTTCTTTTTCGGAGTTACAAAAAAAAGCGTACAGTCAAGTAGTTGGATCTATTTTCACAATCGAACTTCTCTGCTGTAGCCTGCGTGTCCCACAGGACGCGGATGTATCTACTTATAAGAGAGAAAGGTAAACGGGACGATATAATGAATATAATGCAGCCCAAAGTTTTCTAACTTTGCAAAACAAATCTCTTATACTTTCTTAAATAATCCTCTTCGTTAGGTAAACATTAGAGTTTCCAGCTTTTTCACTATAATTTCAATAACAAATCCCATTTCTGCGACTTAAACTTTTCTTGTTTTGCGAGGTGCAATCCTAATTAAATTAGAATTTTACCGTGGCTCGATAAAATTACACTTTTCTGAATATATATTATCTGCAGATATCTATTTAATATTGAAACTAACTCGTCAATATTAATTGCGTTAGAAAAAAAACAATAAATAACGAAGAGAAGCGATGATATGATAAAAATAGTTAAAATACGCGAGGTAATAAAAAGTTTAAAAATATAGAGTGTTTTAAAAAGCCAGGCGAGATTTAATAAAAAACGGAAAGTAATAAAATCCTAGAGAGCCCTTGCGGTTCGCGAGGGCAATTCCTCCGCGCGGAAGCATCGGGGAGGCGCATCTGTCCGCCCGCTCGCGCGGGGAGGGCAGAAAGGCAAGGGGGGTATAGGGGAGGGGGCGACTAGAGCCGCCTGTAAGGTTCGAAGTAATCGCTATATAGATCGCGCGAGGCGCGACTCGGGCTGCTCGCTGGCAGCGCAGGCCTAACCCAGTCTGGCGCATATATGACCTAGAGAGTTTTCATGGCCTCCCCGAGGTGCTCGCAGCTCGCCCGGCGCGCCTCGGGAACTAGGACTCGCCGTCGCGCGCGCCTCGAGAGCGCAGCGCCTCTCTTCCCCGCCGCGCCCCCGCCACTTCGGACCGTTGAACGACCGCAGTGACGTCAGCCGCGTACACGCTCGCACACAACGCCCACTTCCGATCCCCCCTGCACGCGCAAAAACGCAAGGCCTCCCACTCCGAATGCGATGCACCGCGCGCTGACCTATTTCAAGTGCGCGCCGCGCCGAAGCTGCACTCGGCGGGGCCCGATCAACCCCCTCGCGGCCGTTCCTTTTCCCGAATCTCCCGGTGCACTTACCACATTCAGCGGGGACCGCCGGCTGCAATGAATGGCGCTCCGTCGGCTTTGCATACCCCGCCGTCTCTCCTCGTCGATTTGCATCCGGACTTTTGAATATTTCGCGCGCCTCGATTCGCGCCTCCGCGAATATACACGCGGCGGTTGCAATCTTTCGAAAATTCCCCTCGCGGGCAAATTGCAATATTCGATCGGCGAGCGCGAAACTTTCGGGCGGCAATTTCGGTCGCCGACGAGATAAATTAAGGCAATTTCCGCGCTTTTTGCGCGCAAAAGTTGGCCGATAAAATTTCGAATAAGCCCCCGGCCGCGGAAGTTGCATCGGCGCCGATAAAGATTTTAACGCGCGCGCGCGCTCGCGCCCCCCGGAAGTTTCGCGCTTCCGCGCCTATATACCGCCCCCCTTCCCCCCAGCCGCTGCGCTCGTCTTCGCGGTAAGCCCGCGAGCCGAGGAAAAATGGGACGAATCCGCGCGCTCTTTTATTCAGGGCTATAGAGCGACGGCGAGTTCTCTAATCAATTTTCGCAAGTGCACGGTCAATAGCGGCGCGCTCTCGCAGCCTCGCTCGGACTGCAGCGCTGACAGGCAGCGCTGCCGTAAATCTTGCCAGCCGCCTGAACTTTCTCGCGGTATCGCTGTACGTACCTCGCGAATTAAATGATACATTTTAGTCGACGACATTGACATTTATTTATATTTGTCTTTCGATTAGTGCGAATAAACAAAAACTTCACCGACAAAGGAAATAACCATAAGTGTTTATTCTTCTTTACATCACAAAATCCCTTCATGCAATTCTTATGAATCAGTTATTTCGTAATTTGCCTATTATGAAGTGTAAGAGCACTATTACAAAAAATCAACATAGAACGTTTTTTACGCGACTGCCAATTCAGATGCATAAAAAAGTGTGTTAGATTAAACAGTAGTCCTCACGATTGAAACAACAATGAAATTAAAATGAAGTAAAAATGTTGTCAGAGACAGAAATGTCGTGACTGCAGCTTAAAGCTGCTGAGAAGGGAGAGTGTACAGTTCTCCGGAGAGAAGCACTAAAATATTACGAGTAGGAAAAAGAAGAATAAATTTGGACGAGACACTCCCCACGGAGTTAAGCTCTCGCGAGCTCCCGTCGTAAAAAGAGGAAGGGGCCGGATCTCACCCCCACGTACGCTCGGCAACCCAGGCTCGTCTCGCTGCACTTACCGCTCGGCTCCGGGCGGCGGTCAGCGGGCTCAGCGGCGTCGGCTCGGCGGTGCGTGCTCGGGCAGTGGTCGGCGGCCCATCGCGCGTTCCCGGGCGCGCTGCCGTCGCCGCCGGCGGCGCTCGCACTGGCACACGGGGGGCCCCCCGGGAGGCTCGCTCTCTCCCGCGCGCGTCGAAAGGCGAAGGTGCGAGGGAAGGCGGTCGCGCACAGGGCACACGGAGGGCCGTGTCGACGTCGTGCCCGTCGGCCAGCAGCTCCCAAGGCGGTGCTCCTGGCTCTCGCTGCCTCGCGCGTGCGCGAACTGCCTGCCTGCTGGCTGCTGCTGCTGGCCCGTCGTCGTCCGTCGCTGCCCGCCGCTGCCCGTCCTCGTTCTACTAGAGCGGCGAGGCCTCCCCGCGCGGCCAGGGAGCGAGCGAGACGACGGCGGCGGCGCCCGAGTCTGCGCGCCGCGCGCCACCAGCCCCCGCCAGGAGACGCCCCAAAGGCGCGGGCCTGTGTGCGTGAGCGCGAGCCGCCCCAGTGCCGTCGCCGCGCGCACACAGCCCCCGTCGACTTTCCCCGCGCCGTTTCGTTTCCTCCCCCCCGCCGCGCATCCTCGGGAGCCGAGGCTCCGAAGGAGCCTAGCCCTCCGCGATTGGGGATGCGGATTTCAAACTCTCGCACATCCGGCTAATTGCAAGCACCTCGCCCCTCTCCCTACAATTTCGTTTCTGCCTTCGGTGATGCGCCGAAAAACTTGTGCGCTTGGAAAATATGCCGCTTGCTAAATTAAGACGATTGGATCATTCGAGATTGTGCATTACAAATCATTATGCACCTTGACGATCACTGCTTAGTGAAATAAATTTAATTGTATTTTTTTTTTTAAACTGAACTTTTATGAATTATTCAAAGATTTTTACGTTATTTTTACTATTCCCTTTAAAAATTTTTCATCCCAGCAGAAAATGTATACCGAGTAGCATCGTTAAGAACAGCAAGGAAAAAATATGTACACGCCTACGCAGCGACGAAGGCTAGAGCCGGGGGCCTGAAGCGGCTCGCCCCCTCTTTTTCGCATTTGCTTTCCCGACTTTTTCACCCTCGTCCCCGCGTGTCGCCTCTAGGAGTCCGGCGCTTTGACCCGTCGCCTTGCGGGCTTACAGTTTAAAGCCTCGCGTCGGCAGCCTACGCCGTGCAAGTAGAACGAGTCGCGCACGGTCAGACGGATTTACGTAAGAGCCGCGCGCCGGCGGATTTGCAGTCCTCTTAAAAAAAAAAGAAGAAGGACAGGGGGTTCGGAAAAAAAGGGACTGCTGCGCTCGATCGAAGGCGAGATAAAAATGAATTTCGCGCGAAAACGTCGACTGCCTTTCCGCGGAAAAAAAAGGAGCGCGCGGGTGAGGGTGCGATCGCGGGGGCGCCGAGGAGGCATCAGGGTGACCTGGAGCCGTCGGCTGCTGCCTTGTGCGGTAAGACAGTGGCGGCGGCGGCGGTGCGCCGGGGTGGGGGACCGCTAAGGAAGCCCTTGAAATCAATAGCACACGCCGCTACTACTGCCGCCCGCCCCCTCCACTCCCGCGGCTAAGAAACACAGCTCCGTCTCGTCCGCCCTCCTTCTCGCGCATTTTTCTACCCCCCTTTTTCGCGTACATTTTTTCAGTTTTGTTTCGTAGGCCCACCGTCGGCTCATTTTGTCGGCGGCTGCTTTCACTCTCCTTCGCGAAAATCGGCCTCCCGTGTGGACGCGGAGCCTCGGAGATGTCGGCGCAGGTGGCCCGCACTTCGCCAGTAGCGCCAGTCGCGAGGCGCATCCCACGAATTGGCCAGTGGTCCCAAGGGCTTATTCGCACGCGCCGTCCTTCCGCACAGTTGAGGCGAATCGTTGGCGCCACACAGCGCGCGACCAGCGAAGTCGACGGCGCGCCTGCCCTGCCCGTTTGGTCTCGTACCGACGGAGAACCCATTTCTCCTGTTATTGAAAATTTTCCAATTACTTATTCTTATTAACTGATGAATAAATAAAGTCCTGCTGTACTTCTGTAATAATCAAGAAATAGTACACGCGTACAATAAAATTTACTTACAAAATAAAGTATAAAACAAATGGTAATAAGTCGATCTTAGTAATAGCAGTCTTAACTCTTTAGAAAAAAATTAGGACACTATAAAAATTGACTGTAGATGCCTAATCAAATAAAAAAACGTAGAGATTTGTTTGAGCGTCCTTATCAAAGGAGCGATCGGAGGAATCTTAACAGTGAACGTCGCACACGTGTGTGCATGTCTCGGCGGCGCTGGGATGTGGTCGATCGCTCCCACCTCGGGGCGTAAGGCGAAGGCGGGAGCCGAGAATAAAAGGCTGAAAGAAAAGGAGCGTGTATCGTGGGCTCGATCTCGGGTAGGGACGAAGGTCGCGCTCGGCGCGGCGGCCGGAAGCCAGAAATCAAAGCGCCGGATAAGGGAAAAAAAAAGGCGCACCGGCCGTAATCGCTCGATAATTCGCCGGGCCGGGGCAGCGCCGCGGCGCCGCGACCCTCATCTTCGGCAATTAGCCGCCGCCGCGCGCAAAAACCGAGCGCCGACCCAGAATAGCGACGCTGAGCTCGCTCGCTCGCGGTGCACACGCGAACACTTCGACCTTTTCTTTCGCCGCCTCCTGCCTATATGCAACTACACTAGTTTCAAAGGCCGCTTTCTCATTAATTTATATACACTGCGATACTTTTTTCTGCGTTTTCATTACGCGATAACGATCTTGTCTCTATTTGCTTTTACGCTGCAGCATTCTGTATTTTTCGTTATTGAAAATGAAAAATTTCAGCTGAGGTAACAACGAATATTTCGAATGTTTTTACTCTAATCCCGTAAAAATAAACTTTTATATAAGCGTATATAAGGCATTTTAAAGGGGGTGTCTGAAATTTTTCATTTTAAAAAAAATCACCTCAAAATCTTTTATTGACGATGCGACTAAAGGATGCGCACATTAGAAATTCGAAAAGAATTATTTTTTTTAAACAATTGGGGATTGATAATATTATGAAACTTTTCTATGAAAATTAAATGGGATTTTGGTCCGAGATTTGAGAAGAAATCGCCACTTATAGATCTCACCTGAGATTTTTCGGTAGGGTAGTAATGATGTTCTATGGATATATATGAAAGCTTGCATTAACGCTAAAGTAATTACACCATAGAATCGCAAGTATAAGTACAACGCATTTTTTTTAACTTGCCGTCGTGTTAAATTTATAATTTCGCGTATAACAGCAAAGATAAAAAAAAAGTTCCCATTGCGGATCGTATAAAAGATCAAACGGGGTAAAAGGCTCGGGCGAGCACGCCGCGGGAGTGCCATTAACTCTGCCCCGCTGCTCTTTCGTGCTCTATCTTGTCTACGTATTTTTCTCCGACTTTTTGCTATCGTTAATTTTACATTTTTATGGACAAGATTTGCAATGCTAGACGAGGCCTGAATCTGTCCAACATAACGACCGAATGTTAATCGTTCACCAAAATAACGATTCTTCAAACTACTACTAAGATATAATTATTTGTCTAATTCAAAATGAGAAATTTTGAACTTTGTAAATAATTAATTAAATAGATTAAATTAACAATAAACAACTGGACTGTTTACTATACAACATACCCGATAAGCACACTTTGAAAAAAAAAAGAATTCATAAAGAATTCTTGAATGTCCGCAAGAAATAAATACTTATA
>JAXIUT010038311.1:0-13171 GCA_035586675.1 Eurytoma californica | reverse complement strand
ACGCTCTCTGACGGTAGCGCTACCGTCTGTATCACTAGGAGAGCAATGTAACTAGACGCTAGGGGAACAACGCTCCCGCCTTATGGGAGCGTTACTCGCCCAAGCAAGTGAGAGCTTTTCCAATGGTGGTAGCTCAGTGCAACCTTGTATTGACGTATAGTAGTAGTTCGCCCTGCCTTCGGAGAGTCACTCGCCCAGACGGGAAAGAGACTATCCCGATCTGGTGGCGCTGCGCTCTCGGCTTGCAGAGCTTAGTTGCACCGCTCCCTTTTCAGTGTAGTCTGCAAACCCTGAAGTGGCGCAACTTCAGCAAAGTCATGGTCAAATCTATGAAGTGGTCTACCACTTTTATAGGCCAAGTAACGCATAATTTTCTTGAACGCCTTCTAATTTACTAAAAGAGGTTGCAGTAAATGGAGAGCAAATTTGCATAAATAATTTTTATGCATAACTAATGATAAATATAAATTAATGTTTTATAGCAAACACATCTCTAAAGTCAGTAATAAAAGCAAGTAAATTGTAAGTTTCTAATTCTTCCATTTAAAAAAGTAAGTTTAAACAATAATCGTTTGTGGTTGACATTATCAAGTGCTTTAGAAAAAAATCGACCATTTAAAGCTTCAGAAATATAATGATTGAATAATACGAGGTTTTAAAGAGTTGATCTACCTTTGATAAAACCATTATACTACTGATCTGCTTACTAGGGGCTTATTTTATTATAGAAAATATACGCCAAATAAGCATAAAAAATGTTTTCAAGACCACTATTATAATCGAGATTGCCCGATAATTGGAGACATCCAGTTTGTCAGGATTTTTAAATAAAGTAAAAACGAAGGATTTTTGATGTAACGGACTTGGAGAAGCTTGCGCCTTTTGTGGGCTTGCACTCGGTTCATTCCGCTCTGTGGCTCCCCCGGTGGCGTTTGGTGGCTCTCGCAAGCGAGTCGCAGACGTCGCAGTCGTGGGCACTGGGCTATCGAGGTTGATCTGAAGTCAGAACGGGATTGGATGTTTGGAAGCGGACTGTGGAGTGCGACACTAGTCAGAGACCGGCGGGCGGCGGCTTTGCATCTGCGGCTGCGAACTGCAAGTCCGTGAGGAACACAGGCACTCTGGGTCGCTGGCACGCTGGCACGCAGGATCCACTAGGGACTAGCGGCGAGAGGGAGAAGCGGGTGAAGCGGCTGAAGCGGAGTAGCCCGAGTAGCGAGCAGTGCAGCGCTCGGTGCCCAGCACTCTCAGCAGTGTCAGTAGCATCGAGCCACTCGCGGGAGGCGCGTCGCCAGTGTCGTCCTCTACCCAGCCGCGAGCACGCGCGCCTCGCCCCGCGCTTCGTTAACTCCCGAGTTAACGCGAAAGCGGCAAAGCAGTAGGGGGTGCACCGAGTGACTGGTTACAATAGTGCCATGAGGAAGTCGTCGAGAAAAGCTCGAGGCCTTCGGCTGCTCGGGTTCCTCTCGCTCCTCCTTGCCTCTCCAGCTGCAGGAGCCTTCGCTGCCGGTAGACCTCGCAGAGCCACTGGCAGCCAATGCGACGTGCTGCAGCGCTTCCTTAGTGACAAGAACTCCACTCAAGCAGTTCTGCCCTTGTCGCAGCACATCGAACCCGATGAGCGCAACAGTGAGTTAGTTCCTCCTTTCTTAACTTGCTACTGCATTCCCACTTGTTACTGCTGTGTCAATCAAATATCAAATTCGCTTTCTTTCAAATTTTATAACAGTCCATTTAACTACCTTTTTGCTCAATATGAACAACAGAATATAAAGAAATGTATATTCTGATGGAAATCTGCAAAAATTATCAAAATTAATAATGTAATAAACATACAAGTTATTTCATTACTTTTTATTGTAATTTCTATAATTCTTAGTCATATAAAGACTTTACACTAGTCACAAAACACTGATTCTATCAAATATCTCTATTCAATATCTCTATTAGAATTATTTGCAACCATAAAGTGAATGGAAATTGTAACCAATTAAATTGTCTAAAAATAAAACATGCTGCTAGTTCTAAAGTTCCTGAGCAAAAACTATCCTGGGGTGAAAACCTGGAAATGACTAGTTATTAAGGAAAGCAGCATGCAATTACAATTGTATGTTTACCAAGCAGAGTCCTTTTCTTGGTAAATAATCATTTTCAGGTCTTGAACCTGTAGCAGTTTTTGCTTATGAATTTTAGATCTACTAGACTAACTTTATTTTTAGACAATTCCATTAGTTGATTTTTTTTTCATTGTCTGCATGGTCCTTTATTTTGCTCAATAGCATAAAATAAAAAGTATTAGTAATATTACTGAGGTTATTTGAAAATTCTTAAACTTTCAGAAGATAATCTAATAAAACAAAATTTTACTTGAAATATAAGTATATTGCACACAAAAATAATATTTCTCTAGAGTTTTTTTTGCCAGATATCCCATTATGCTTCACACTTCCCTAGACATGCACATTTAAGATTTGCATGTGTAATGTAATATAATTAATTAATGATAATCATTTAACTCATTTTTATGTAATGCTTATTTTTAAATCCATAAAAAATTGTTTGAAAAACATTAATTTTTTTATTTGAAACTGTATATTAATCAATTTCTCATCTTATTTTATTATTGTTTTTGCTACATTATAAATGTTGAGCCCTCAATAAAGGTAATGATAAAATAGAGAACCAAAATCATCTGGAAAAACTTTTTAGATAATAAAAAATAGTCTAATATTCTAAAATGAATTAATTTTGTTTGATAATGAATGCAAGAATATAAAAAATTATTGTATTTTATACAAAAATAAATTTTTATGATTAGTTGATAAAATATGTGCGTAAAAGTTGTTGAATACATAATTGCATCATATTTAACTTTGTACTCAACTGTTCAATCAATATTTGAACTATCATTTATTTCTCAACCATTTAACTTCTTTACTAATTAGTTTTATTACAATACATATTATATCATTATAATAAAAAATAAATTAAGGATTTTAATGCACAGACATACTTTTGGATTATATGATCTGTGGATTTATATTTTTAATGAAAATTCATTATTAAACATTAGTATTCTCTTCTTGAAGAAGTCAAATGAAAAGGTTGAATATTATTTATTATTAATCAAACAGACTAAAAATTCTTACAAATAGATAAGAAAGTGTAAAGCAATTAAATAATAGAAATTTCTTTTTTTTTTTGTTCTTAAAAGTATAGACACCAGGCCACAGAGCAAGGATTAAGTGTAATTATAAATTGATGTATTGAAAGGCATTTGGCATTGTGGTAATTAATTGGTCTGATATTAAGAGAAAAAAAAAAATAGGCGATGACAGAGCATATCTGAAGCATATATGATGTGGCTCATTGACGACCTTACCTCTTTAAGGATTAAAAAAAATAAAGCATATATGTGGCACTTGGGTAGAAAAAGCAATGAGTATAACATAAACTGTATATTTTGCTTTTGTTGAGAATAACAGCTGAGCCAGAGAAAGCTTGAAAGGATTCCTCTTATTTTTCTTAATTGCATTTGAAGACTTTTGTCGACATATTAATCGCCATTGCTGTGTAGAATAAAATAAAAAAAGTGTAAAAAATGAATAGTTGAAGGCGGATATTACGAGTGATAATAAAGAGCGATTTGTCAGGTCATTTCCTTCCTTCCTCCGTGTCCTTTGGTCTTTGTGTAAAAATAATGCCTGTCTCTTAGCGGTCGCGATTTATGATGTGCATGCGTATTTAAAAAGTCTCCCTATAGTATCTCCTTGGCCTCTCGTCGTCTTTCTTCTTTCTCCAGGCCGTGCAGCGCATCTTCGGGCTCTGTAATTATGCGAAGTAGGTACTTAAGTAATTGCGCGTGATTGGAATGAGTCATTTAGCACTGCGCTCAAAGACATTTAGCGACACTCTTCACTACAGAGCCTTGAAATGTTGAAATGGGTAAATTTTCGATTGGAAAGAGCAGTTGAAAACTGGACCGCGAGGTGGTTCGTCCGAGAAAGTGGATAAACTGCGAGTGCTGGAAATGCGCTTGCTTTATTCCCTTCTTTCTCTTGCTTTATGCTTGCTTTTATACTTGCTTCTCTATTTGCTTCTATACTTGCTGAATATGCGTCGGTGGTCGTTCGGCATAATCGCACGATCGGGCTGCGCCGCTGACCACACGTGGGAAGAAATATCCTCTCGTGCACCTTGCGTTTGTGTGTGTTGGAATTATTCGTCCGGTTCCTTCCTCTTCCCTCTTCTCTCAAACTTTTTTCCTCGCCGAAAAAGGCATCAGAAACGCTGGGTCCCAGCTCTTTCGAATTCCTCTCTCGTTAAACTTGTTCATCGCTTAGTTGCTTGGTCGCATCCTTTTTTTCAAACGAAACGAGTCCTTTGTTCGTAGTCGCGCGTTCTTTCGCGCTTTGTCGGATTTTCTTCGCTGTCGTGGAATTCATTTTTTTCCGTTGCCTTCCAAACTCATCTTAATGCGTCTTTAATTCAATTATCAGAATTATTGCAATTTATAATTATGCACAAATTTCAAAATTTCACATTGAGAAAGTCTAGTTTTATTGCTTTCACACTTCATCCTAGCTTGACATTTTTTATTCTTATGTAGTTCCTTTTCCAGGGTTTAGACTGCATTTTTCCAATATAAAAACTATAGGAACTTTTTCACGACATGAAAATCGCACGTTTGTTTGTACCTGAATGTACGTGAAATGCCTGAATATTGACTTTTTGCTGTCGTATAAAACGAGTAGGAAAATTAGTAGGTGAATACCAAGGAAATTCTAAAATTCAACGATTAAAAAACTAAATATGATATTCGTTCTCTCAAATTTCCTGACAGATATTCGACCAGTCATTTCGCTCGTTGCTATGGTGCTGCATTTGTGTAGTGCCTTTAACCACTTTTTTCTCTTTACAGTACGCTGAGTATTTGTTTCCAAAGTATATTCATATTCAACCTTGTGATAAGTCTCCTTGAACTTGCTTACTTATCCCTGATCTTGTTCATTCCAATAAATAATAAGAAAAAATAAAGAAAAGAGGAGGTGACGATACTTCGCTATTTTTACACTTTCTCTTCGTTCTTTTCTGTTTCTCTATCCCTTTTAATTCTTGACTTAAGTTTGAATTATTGAGAAAAGAGGAATAGTAATGGGTCATAGATTTTATCAGCGACCATTTCTGTGGGCTATAAGCGTATCTCGCGAATAACTAGAAAAAGCTTGTCATCTGCTCGTAGCACAAGCAAAATTAATCAGACAAGTAATCCAAAACTTTTACAAAAAAAAATTTTCAAAATTTTTTTTTTTGCAAACATATTTCAATTCTTGTCGTTATAATTTTTAATTTCTTTTTTTATGGTTTTCAATTTTGATAATTTTAAATGCTTTAAATAAAATAAATAGCTGTAAAAATGCAATCAAACGTAACCTACCAAAGCATAAAAACTCTGATATTAACGGCATTTCTATTCTTTTAATTTATTTTATTTTTCTCGTAAAATGTGTCTGTTAGATCTCGAAAATTTGACTAATTTTTTTCTACGTTATTCATCGCAAAAGAGCGAAGTCTTCGTGACATTGATTTTTGTCGCTTGCACTCACATTGCTACATTGTCTGAATGGAGATGAATCAAAGACTCAAGCTCTCTTTCAGTTCTAATAGAGGAGAATAGCTCAACCGAGCTTTCTCTCGGTGGTGATTGGTTTAATCGCTTTTGAGGACGGAATAGAAGCCGCACGTGGATCTACAGTATAAGCGGAGATAAAGAGCTCTTTACACCCTTCCTTTACGGCTCCACAAAGCTCCCGGGTGAATGGTTCAAAGAGTTGAAACTGTGAAACGCTGAAACAAGCTCGTTTCCACACACGTAATACAAACCATTTTTCACGCA
Source organism: Eurytoma californica (assembly GCA_035586675.1). Classification (NCBI taxonomy): domain Eukaryota; kingdom Metazoa; phylum Arthropoda; class Insecta; order Hymenoptera; family Eurytomidae; genus Eurytoma; species Eurytoma californica. Next base: position 7,275 of record JAXIUT010038311.1, on the reverse strand, counting down.
TAACTACAGCAAACTACGTATTGTAATAAAAAGGAAAACCCACTCCCATATGCACTAAGCGCTCGCATAATTAACATTTGGCTAATTTATTACTCTCTAAATCTCATTCAGTTCAATTTCACTGATTTTCAGTGAATTTCAATGATTTTCCAGTGCAGATCAGGTCACTTTCACTATGGTTGGCCCCGATCCTCACGGAAAACTTAGTGAATATTCTACTTCATCCCGAGGAAGCTTTGAACATGTGTAGTAAAAAATTGCTCTAAAAACATATTAGAAATATTTTCTGATGTGCTGTGGATCATATTCCCATATTTTTGGAAAATGTCTGTGCGAATGCGCGCGCATGTGTGAGTAACTATCTGGATCTCAGGATCTACCGTTCCTTTGCTTCCACGTAGAGGAAGTGTTGTTATCGTGATGAAAGAAACTTCATTTTTTTTTATTTTTTAAGTAAAAAATGCATGGCTCCGTTTTGGACATGATTTTGTAGATAACTCAATAATTTTCGATATACAGTCTCTTAAATTTTTAATTTTTTAGTTATTTGACCGTACGGTATTTTTTTTTAAATCATTAAAATTTTGATTTTAGACATTTTTTTTTTAATTTTATTAATCATAATATTCCAAATTTTCATATCTATTTTATTAATTGTAATAAATATTTTTATTTTAAAAATTTTTGTTAAAGATTTTTTAATTCATTTTACTTTGCTTTTTTCATTTTTCAAAACATTTTAATTCATCTGATTTTGTGTAAAAGGTATTTTGAAAATGTTTGAAACGTGTGACTGTGTCGTTACTATAAAAGATGGATAAATCAATGAAAATTTAACTGAATATTTGACAAATTATATAAAATAATTTAAATAAAAAATGATATTATAAATTAAGAAAGGTAGTAGTAAAATTAATTTTCAGGAAGCTAACCGCCAATCTATTGGCACCGGTTTTTTAATTTTTTTCTATAATGAGGCCCAAAAATGTCAGTGTTTCGTCTTCTTAATGCATTTTTGTTTTTCAAGCCTAAAAAAAGCTACTTTGAATTATACATAAGTTCGTATCGTAAAAAAGAAAGCACATTTCATTGTTCCCGATGAAAAAGTCCGCTGCCCATAGATTGGCAGTTAGCTTCCTCAAAATTAATTTTGCTACTACTTTTCTTAATTTATAATACCATTTTTTATTTAAATTATTTTATATAATCTGTCAAATATTCAGTCAAATTTTCATTAATTTATCCAACTTTTATAAGTAACGGCACAGTCACATGTTCAAAACATTTTTTTCAAAGTACCTTTTGCACAAAATAAGACGAATAAAATTTTTTGAAGAATGAAAAAAAGAAAGTAAAATGAATTAAAAAATGTTTAACAAAAGCGCTGCCAACTGCTTTATCACAATGCTTTCTCATAGAGAACATTGAAACAATAAAACAATTTAAAAAACGAATTAATTACAAAATTTTGATTTAATCCACCGCGTTGTTTAGAAGTAATTACGGGGGAACAACAGTACGTACGTTCGTAGATACCTATGGTCAAATAACTAAGAAATTTAACATTTAATAGATTTTATGTCAACAATCATTGAGTAAAATTTTCCTTGAGTTATCTACAATATTGTATTTAATTTCCCTAGAATTGAACTTTTACTTTGTTCCAGAAAAGTATTTAGTTTCTACACTGTGTAAAAATACCTTTGATCATTTGATCGCCTTTGACAGTGATTATTGGTATTGCTATGTAAAAGGGTATATTGTCCGTATAATTTATTAACTAAATAAAATAAATATCAAAAAATGACCTCGATTTGCGTTTGATTTTTGCAGCGATCTGTGGCGGACACTGCTGTAATAGCGAAATGGAGGAAACTTTACGACAGCAGGCCAAGGAAGACTTTCATAAACAGATTCATCATCACAGCCGAAGCCTTCTTGGACTCCTGGCTACTACAGCTGATGCCCTCAGGGGTAAGTACCGTGCCTTGTTTTTTTATTAATAAATCAAATCTTCATATCGCAATGTTGCGATGCAAAACATGCTAAAGTTAAGTAAAACTCAAGTGGCTAATAGTTTACTTTTTATAACCGCACTTTACCAAATTCTTACCTATTTATCTTTATGTGTTGTTGAAATTTAACACTATTATGTCACCCAGCTACAAAACTATTAAGGGGGGCTTCCACCTTTTTTTTATTATATGTCATTCTCAATCTATAAAAAAAATTTGGTGTACAAATTTAAAAAAGTTAAGAAATTAGAGCTCAAAATGTAAAGAAAATGCATAAAATTGCGTTTTAAATTCATTTTTAAGATACTAATAATGTGTTGCTAAATTTTTAGATTAATTTTTAAATTATTATTAATTATTACCTCTAAATTTCAGTAGTAATATTTGAATATAAGAGGACAAAAAAGGTCCTAGGATAGCCCTAGGAATGCTAGAATTACGCACGCGCATTGAACTGTATGTGGTTATTTCTAACCTCCTGATTTCCAGTGTGGGCTTGATATTCACAAAGTATTTATAAACTATTAATTCAACAAAAATTGATGAAAAGTAATAAAAACCCATACTAAGAATGTTACTGATTGCTTAGATTTTAAGATGCAATACAGATTTTGTTAAATTTTGAATTTATTTTCAAGGATTTTAAATATAAGTAACATAGTTTGTATATTTTAGGTTAAAAAAAAATTCCAGAGCAGATTAATTAATATTTTTTGACTTACAGTAGAGTAAACTTTAAAGCTGTATTCTGGAAAACATGAAATTTTGAAGTTTGGTGTAACGGATTGACCAGGTCCAACGGATTGACCAATTTTAATGAGTTTTGGCTTAAATTGTTGATAATTAATGTGATTCTGGTGGCAAGAATTGTGTGAATTAAAATTATTTGTCTAAATATTTCAAAAAGTTCAAAAACTATAAATTCATGAAATTGAAGACATCTGAGTAGTTTTTAAGATTTTTGATATATTTAGACAAATAATTTTAATTCGTACAACTCTTCCCACCAGAATGACACTAAATACCAACAAATTAAGCCAAACCTCATCAAAATTGGTCAATCCTTTGGGTCTGGAGGTTACGCTAAAGCCAAATTCCTAAAAGTAACATAATTTAGGATATAATGGGCCTACAGACTTTTAACTGTGCTCATTTTGTCAGAACTTTAATATACTTTTAGAATATTTAATTCAAATTTTTCCAGTTATTTTAATTTTTTTATTTTAGGTGATTATTCAATAAAAAATTTATAGGTGAAAGCCCCCCTTAAGTTTTAGAATCTAAAACTCAGATTTCTTTAATTTTCACTTCTAAAAAATTAACTCCTTGAGTTTTAATTAAACCCCCGATGTGGAGGTCTGACACTCTTCATATAATTATGTATGATCAATAACTTAAATTAACAATTTTTTTAACAATAATTCGATTGAGTGGAAAATTCTTTTAAATCTAGAGGCTTGGTCATATTTCTCTTATTTTTCATTGCCCTGCTATTTTTTCCAGTGCAATTCTTGCTTGACAAAGGTTTTATTCAACTCATTCATGTAAAAAGCTCCTTTTTTTTTTAAATGACCGCCTGGTTCACGTTAATAGAGGGTTTTTGTATATTTTGCGTCCTCGTAGAGGAAGTGTTGTTATCGCGATGAAAAAAAGTTTTTAGATAACACAATGGAAGTTTGTTTTGAACATAATTGAGTCGATTTATGCTATTTTTAGAAAATGTCTGTAGCTGTGTGCGTATGCGTGTGTGGGTGTAAAATCGCAATGACAGAGCCATATTTTTTACAATTTTTGGTAAAATTTCAGGATCATCTGCTTAAAATGTTTCTTTTTGAAAATGAAGGGTACAGTAAAACTTGTATAACGCTTTTATCAATTATTTATTATTTTTTTAATAGTAATTCTCATGATCTTCATGTCTATGTTATATTAATGATAAATATGTTAAAGATTTTTTAATTAATTTTACTTTGCTTTTTTTATTTTTTAAAAAAATGTTCACCTTATTTTGTGCAAAATTTGTTTTGAAAAAATGTTTTGAATGTGTGACTATCGTGACTTATAGAAGATAGAAAAATATATGAAAATTTGACTAAATAAAATAATAAAATTATATAAAATAATTTAATTAAAAAATGGTAAAAATAGTAGTTATAAATTAAAAATAGTAGCTAAATTCATTTTGAGGAAACTAACTGCGAATCTATTGTCAGCTGTTTTTTACACTTATTTGTTTTTCTTATATATTATACTTATTTGATTGTTTTTTTCTCTATAATGTGGAAGATGAAAACCCACTCGATTCGAAGCAAGAATTAGCCAGTGGTTGGCTTAGAGCAGCACATTTTTATCTGAAATAGAATGATTTTTCACTGAAATGTATTCAGAAATGCTGAATGCATGTCCAGCATCTTGATTCGCTTATTCTAAAAGAAAAAGAAAATTTGTTAATACATGTCAGTAAAATGCATCATCATTGTAAAAATATTTTTCGTCCTTATTACGCTACAAAGATAAGCTACGCACTCGCGCGGAAATTTACACTAGTTTATTTTTTTTAAACTAAAACAAATTAAAAAATCTAACTTTTTGCAAAATGGTGCAAGAATTACCTAGTATCAATTTATAAATATTTTAATGAGTTTTTTTCTTCCTTTTAGAAGAAAAAGTTTATCTAAAAACGTATTAGTGTGGAGCATAAAGTATGAGGTGAGAGTATAAAGTATATACGCTTAATCTCAGAATCTAATGAACTATATTCAATGTTGTTGGCTAATTTCTTTATTTAATTTTTAAAAACTCATAATTTTTTAATTGATATAAACTCACTAAAACTCCCCGCTCACCGTGCGCCCCCTCCACAGCCTTCAAACTCGAAGTTTTTTTTACGTTCTCGTTTGTTTCTTTTTAATTGTGTAGTAAGCGATTAATAGCCAGGCAGCATTTTGATTCATTGATTGTTTCTCCATAAAACTACAATAGTTTTAACTACATCTCTACACTAATTATCCCCAATTTTTATGCACAAAGGCTTCCTAACCTCTTTTTCCATAAAAGCCCATGTTAAAAATTAAATTTTCAAAATTTTTTTTCTCGAAAACTACGTGGTAAAAAATTCTGAAAAAATTCCTGTAATATTATTTTTAATTATGCAATAACATACAATTTTTTCAAATCGTTCTCGCAGAATTCGAAAACCCTCCGAACCGAAAAGCACCGTTAAAATGTGCTTTTCTACATTATGAGCGACGATATTTAAGGTTTGTTCAGTCAGGAATAAACAAGCGTTTACTGCTCTTTGTTACCGAATTGCTGTTGGATCATTAAAGTATCTTAACACTTCCTGTGTTAAGCGAGTGAAGGCAAGTAACGAAAGTCTAAATAAAACGGTTCAGAATAGATTACCAGTGAATTTTCTCAAACTCTACTTTAAAACGTTTTTTAGTTTTTGATGTATATAAATTAGGCTCAACGAGCAAAAAATTGTATGTCTGAACGAATCATGTATATAACTCCCCTTAACTATTTCGACATAATGCAATAGATTGACTCTAAATTTGACAAAACGTCTACATTTCAAGAATCATCTTACAATTAAATTGCGCAAGTTAGCCAGAAGACATCTAATAAAAAGGATCCCATGGATCCAAATATTGAAGAAGGTTTGTTGCAGATCACTGCGAAAAGTATTTTTAATATAGGAAAAATTGAAATAAAAATAAGTTGAGTTAAAGAAAAAGAGTACAGGGTAACGTATCTTAATTATTTGTGTGCATTCTTCTATTCACCCATATATCCGGCCTATAATGGTCGGAGTCAGAGTTATGAAGAGACTTCCGACGATTAGTACGCATGGTAGCATATACATGCGTCGCGATTTCCGTATGGTCAAGGCGATTAAGTCGGGCCTAATTATCTCACGATTGCTCTTTGAAATTGCTCGGTTACAACTGTAGAGTTGCCGACAAGTGGCCGAGAAGCGGATATCAGATATCATAGCTTCTTAATTCTATACGTTCAACAGTTAAACTAGCAATTCGCATTGATTCTCCAAACGATCTTCTAAAATTCATTTCATATTTGGTCGACATTTATTAAACAGCAACCTTTGATCATTTTTCCACTATTCCAACGCGTTTCGCGCGCATGATAAGCGTACCTACTTCAGAGTGATCCATCCTTGTGGCGGAAATGGGGACTAGCCAATCAGAGCCTGCGAATTTTTGTGTGCGGATTTTTAACAAACATGTTACTGCTTCCCTCGTGCATAAATGATCAAAGATAATTATGCAATTATTTTCAGATCGATTCAGCAAAAAATCCGGCCCATTTCCGCCTCGGGGGTGGAGCACTCTTAATTTTCAGCCAAAGGAACCGATTGTATCATTCACATTGCCATGAATTGAATTTTTATGTTAAGGGATCAGTTCTACAGATAATAGAATTAACAAAGAGAATTTGCCCAAAACATTTGTATAGTTAGATAATGTTTTAAATATAACTGTGTTAAAATTTTGAAGGCCTAGGGTACCTGTGAGTGAAGAAATTAATTATTTTTATTTGCCGCCGTAAAGCATTGACTCATGTGGTCTTCATTTGCTTGTTAAAAATTAATTGACAAACAGAGATTCTTGAAAATTTGTTTTATCAGAAAGGCAATATTTAAGAAGTATTTACTGATAATAAAAACATGCAATGGGTAATTTTCTATAAATGAAAAAATAAATAGTTTGTGTTTTCCATGGTAGGTTAGGACTCGCTCGTACGTGCGAATGACGCAGAGCTTGCGCCGCCCTAAGTATTTGTGAATATGTACACAGCGCTATATGGGTCCGGAGGTACGGAGAAAAGGTACGGGGTAATGACGAAGTACGGAATCTGCTTGGGCGACAATAATTTTTGTTTATTCAACTAAACAACCTCATTCTAATCTGCATTAAAAATATCGGGATATTCGCGTTTTAAGGGAGTTCACCAGTGAATAGAAATAACGCTAAGAAAATTATCAAACTTTTTGTGTATATTAATTTGAATGTAAAAAATCCCTATATCGATTTTCAGAAGGGTACGGTACATAGAGTCCAAGAAATAAATGTTTCAAAATTACACTTTTTAACATGAGCTCTTATGGGAAAACGAACTTTTGGCCAATTCATTTTAGAATTAAAAATTATTGAACGCTATATGGATTCCATATTGATTTAAAAAATACTCCGAGGGTACTGCTAAGAATAGTAATAAATTAATATGTGCATGAAAA
>JAXIUT010038278.1:0-13179 GCA_035586675.1 Eurytoma californica | reverse complement strand
AGCGTTGGTATACAATACTGGCAAACGTTGCGACGGTATTGGTTAAATACTGGTCCGTATTACCTTTCTTACATGGGTATGTGATAGTAATATTGATAAGTATAGTATGTAATATGTAATGTGATATTATAGGATGGCATCACTGATAATTAAATCAAATATTGGCGTTAACTTGTTTGTCGTGTAGACATATCCAAATACATGCCAACATGCATTATTATTTAATTGAATAAATGGATAGGTGCCCTAAAGTTTATAGGCAAACTGCAATAAAATCATTACTACATCGAGTACAAATTCAAAAATTCAGAAAATTACTATTGTAAAGTGTGTTAGGCAATAAGTATATTAATTGTTTTATTTTTTTTAATTTGTTCTCGCTTAAGTAAAGTCTATACTGATTTTTAATTAAAAAAGAGCGAACGCAAGTGTTTTTCTGCTAAATTTTAATACCCGACAATTTAGAAATCACTTAAAACTCAGATCCGATTGTTAAACGCTTAAAAAAATTGTACAAAGTCTAATCAACGTAATCAAACTACTCGTCGTGTGTGGCGCAGCGCATCATCAAGTTCCCGCTCGCTCGAGCACGTGCGTGAAAAGCGATTTCCCTCGTTCAAGGAAAATCTTCGAAAAAATGAAAAAGAAAAAAAAGGAAAGATCCGATGCACTCGAGCATCGAAAAACGCGCTGACCACACGATCGCGTCAGCAGGCCAGCCGGACCTCTCCCCGGCCGAAAGAGAATTTGTTTCGCGCTCGCGCACCAGCGGCACAATAGCAATTAGAGGCCGGGGTGGGGGGCGAAAAAAACGTCGGCCTTTTTGAAGACAGGTGGACGTGGCGCGCGCTCGCGCTGCGGGGATTTCCGCGCTAATAAGGCTAAGCTCGGGGGGCCCCGCTTTTTCACCGGCGGAGGACGATTATCGATTTATCCGCTGCGGATGATCGCGTGGAAGACGCCGCCGCGGGATTACGCGCCCGGGTACGAAATTATCTGGGCGCAAACTTCTTCTTTTTTTTCCTTCGAGATCCGAAATCCCCCTTTTGAAATTGGCCTCTTTGCGAAATTAACGTACTTCTCGCTCGACGGCCGGAGGTTGGTCCTCTTGCTGCTTATTTTTCGGGGCTTACCTTAACCGACTGCTGGAGAGTTTACTATTTCCGAAGGTTGATTGAGAGGTTTCTCGAGTGACAGTCGAGCGAAGGGTGTATCTATTGGAAAATTTGCAAATAACTATTGAAAATTATAATGTTATCTTATATGATGTCTTTTTTTAATAGAAAAAAATTTAATCGTGGGATATTTCTTAGTAGAAATTTCAAATAGTTTATGAGTACAAAATCTCCAGTGTTAATTAATAATAATTGACCAGATAATGACCAGTTTCGATTTTAAATGTAGCGATTTTTCGAATCTTTTTCCAATTTAATACATGGTATAAGAAAAATGGGTACCTACTGTCCATAATATGATGAGAAATTCGAAGTGTTGCTAAATGGCGATTGTAAGGATAGAAAATTTGCATTAATAATGACCATTACTTGGTCAGTTTTGGTAATTTTCTAGCTATTTAAACAAATTTAAATATTTAATTTACTTGCCTTGCTACAAACTTACCACTAAAGGGATACTATTAATGAATCATGAATTGCACATTGTTATTAGTCATAATCTAGGTTGCCGTAATTTAGGTAGTTGGTCATTGAAAATGTCGGCATTTCTAAAATTGTTTTGTATAGTTTACACATTTTTAAGAGAAAGTACCGTAATTTTCAGAATTACACTTTTTCTCTATAAGAAATAGTTAACCACTTTTTGAAATTTTGATCATATAAAATAATTTTGGGTCATTGTACTCTAATTTCAAGGACTGTCTAGTTTATGTTAGCTAAAATTAAGGCCGCGCATTTTTTTAATTTCTAATTTAAAAACTTAATCTTTGACAAAATCAGATGCGTGAAGGATAGTTTTATGTCAATAATTACAATAACCGAAACAAATGAACAAGATCCTCTTATAAACTTTAAAATATGTTAAAAAATTTATATAAAAATAAAAGTGAACCATAAAAAACCATTTTATCTATCAAATTACCTTAAATTTAAAAAAATATTATGCGCGAAGTAAGTGCGATCGCAATCAGGTGAGAATCTACGCGAGCTTAAAAAAAAATAAAAAATAAACAGACAAGAAATAAGAATACGAGGAGCATACAGCCTTTCAAATTAAGCGTACATTTCTAAATTAAACCTTAGAGAATTTCATCAGCCGGAGTATATCGCGTTCGCGTCATTTCAAAAATTACGCCCGCGCCTTCCGCGCGCGAGAGATTGAAGCGGCGAGATTGCGCGCCGCAAATAGGATAAGAGTAAGGACTCGGGGCAAAAATCTATCCGCAGCCGGGCGGAAAGTTCCGGCAATCCGCTGCCTCGTCGTCGCACCTCGAGGGAAATGCGGCGCACGGAGGCAGAGTGTAGAGGCGCGGGTGCAGTGCACGCGGCGCGAGTGGTCGGCCGGCGCGCGCATGCGCACGCGCCTCCCTTGAAACAATGCGCCGACCAATCGCCAGAGACAAAGGGCCGGCCGACCGATTGGCCGCCGGCCAATCTTCACGGCGCCTATATTCCGAGATTCCCGCGGCGGTATGGATGCGCCGCCGGTGCGATCGATCGGGCACGTGGCTTCGATCGCTTCTGGCGCGAAAGTGATAGATCGCCGCTGGGATTTAGGAAGTGTTCGTTTGCACGTGTTTTATGTAATTTTTTTGATCTGTGAGGAGAGAAATTTTTGTGAAACCTTATCGTCGTGTTGACGGTAGTGAGGTGCATTCTGTCACTATAACCAGAAGAGAGTTAATCTCAAGAATGATACTTTGGGAATGGGTTTCTAGTACCGTACACTGAGAACAAATTCTAGGAAAAATTACTATCCTGTGTAGAAAAGTGGCCACAGACTATCATGTAGTGGAAAAATTACCATCCTGTATTCTAAATTTTACAAGAAAAGATTATTCATTTTACTAGGATTACGGTAAAATTTCCAATAATTCTAGTAAAATTTACAATACAGTATGGTAATTTTTCCACTACATGACACTCTGTGGCCACTTTTCTAGACAGGACAATAATTTTTACTAGAATTTGTACTCAGTGTATAAAAAAATAAATCACCTTTAGTTTGATCTCGCAGCCCTTTTTTCAGCATAGATATAGCATGTTCTGTTATCATTGCTAATATATCTGATATACAAGATATTTTTAGCATTGCCTATATAAGCAATGTTAATGTTTTTAGCTATACCTGCTGAATAAAGGGTTATAGATCAAACTAAATGCGGTTTGTATCATTATTTGATACTAGAAAACGATTTCCAAAGTTTCATCGAAATCGGTGATCGGAAGGGTTGACACTCTCCTTTTAAGAAGTTTATTGCAAATATAGTTACAAATTTTCTTATAATAAAAGAAATTGTATCTTCATATCAATTTATTTTATGTAGAGCATGATGTTCTTCTTTTGATACTAAAATTTATGACTATACACGGAGAGAAAAGCTTTATTAAAGATTGTAAAGGTCAATTCTAACGTTCTCACAGACTGGAAAAAGTGATAATAGCTTTTTAAAACATTTATTGTAGATGTTGTAAATTTTACAATAAAATGTTGAAAATTTTTTGTTATTCCAACCGTGAGAGCATTAAACTTAATTGTTCTGGTTTTCAGTAGATTGTATTTTATCCGTAAATCTAAAAACACCGAGAAAAAATCAAATGTGAAATTTAATATACATCCTAGTAAACTTGAATATAGTAATTGTTACCAGAGTTATAGTAGCTATTATTATTTTTTAACAACAGTTTCTACAGTCGATAATGTACTAAAAAGTTATAATAATTTTCAAAAACTATATAGTAAATTTTTTACTGCATTTTATTATTTTGTACCAGTTATTTTACATTTGTTTTAAATCTATAGTAAAATAACTTTTAGTGTGGGTTTAAACTTCTTAATAATTCAAAGTCCAGTTAATAAACACGGGTTCGTTCAAGAAAGATGATTTTTATACTTGTAAATACATTTTTATTCTGAATATATTATTTCAAACATTCTCATTTCTTTAAGTACTTATAACTACATCAGTTAAATTATTATTCAACTATTAAATAAATAAACAAAATCTTTGGATTAATTATATTGAAATATTATGTTTATAAGGATTTGGCCCATACAACAAGATAAATGTAAACCAGTAAATACATATTAATCCACAATGAATAGTAACTAACTTGCTTTTTTAAATGCTTCAGAACAGGACAGGATGTTCTGAGTGTTATCGGTTTTTGATTTTTGAAGAGAGAAACCCAAAATTAATTAAGTTCTGATTGAAAATTAACCATAAATTGGTCAAACATGGTTAATTTTCTTCTAAATTAATCAGTTCTGGCCAATTTATGCACTGAGACAAACGTTTTAGAATAATTTACTACAATTGTAGTAAAAATTTTCTACTAATTATAGTAATGGAAGGACATACTCGATGTCAACCAAAAATTACTATTTTTTATAGTAAAAATTTGTATCTACATAGTAAAAATTGCTATTATTTTGCTATGTTTTATGGTAATTTTCTGTCTACATCGAGTATACGGTCCGATTACTATAAAATATAGCAAATTTTACTAGACCTTTTTCTCAGTGTGGTTAATTTTCTACCAGGGAAAAACCCAAGTAAAAAGAAATGATGCATGTACGTTATTCAAAAGGACTATTAGGCCACTATACCATAAAACCTATTTCTAGTTCAAGAACAAGCTAATCGCTCGTTAAAAGCATCACGCTGTCGATTTTTCCTCCAGTCGAACAACTCATTTGATCAAAAAAATTAATCCTCCAATCTTTCAACGTATCCCGACTACAAAATTCGTGCCTGCCAAAATCGGTGAATTTTCCCATGCGACTGCGGGGCGCAAGTTTTTTTTCTCCTCGGGGCAGCCTGCGATCTTACGCGTGTCCCGGTAATGGGCCGCGCCGGAAACGCGACGGCGCGTGCGACCCCCAGACGGATGCATTAGACGCACTTCCGGCGGAGCGACGCCCCCTGCCCGTCCATTTGCCAATCTTCGACCCAGTCGGCCGGAAGCGCTCCTCGCCAATTTCGATTCTCTCTCTATTTCTCTCGCTCCATCCTTCCCTCGCTGCTGCCCGGTCGCTCTAACGATCGGGCTCGCCCTAGCCGACCAGAAAGAACATTTAATTGGCAAATTGACTATCATTATTTTATTGATTTTCCGTGCGAGTTTCTACCGCCCGCTGATGATTAAATAGAACGAGTTTTATACGCAAATAAATTGTTAGATAAATGTGCATTAATTTACTTACAATTAAGTAGATTTAAAAGTTTTAATTCTACGCAAAATATAATGATAATTTCGGACAGGGAAAGGAAAGTACGAAAGTCCAAACAAGTAGGAGTAATTAGTGCCGTAAATGCAGAAAAATACACTAGACCACATGCTGTTACATTTATGATAAATTAGTGATTTACGAGTGTTTTGTGCCAGAGTGTGTTTCCCCTGTTTTTCTTGTGTTAGTCCGTGCGGTGATAGACGAATTTTACATTCCAAGTAAAGAAGCTGTTTTAGTGAAATTTAGTGAAAATTTGATTGTAATGTTTCTTTTTCAGCGTCAACGGGATATTTTTTATAATTAGTTATAATCAGTTAAAGAACAGATCAGCCATCAACTAGTTAGCCCGCGAAGTTGTTAGCGGAATTCCGGGTCGCTGGCTATAGTTGAAAAACTGTTTTAGTAGAATACTACTAATCTTCTTCAGATGCTTAACTACTCAGGTATTAAAGCGGCTTATATGTAAAACTGAGACAACACATTCATTAGTGAAAGAAATGGCTAATTATCGAGTACATCTGGCGGTAATAATGTAATAGTTAATATTACCCGCTGTATTTAGTACTTATCGAGTGAAATGTTTTAATAATTTTAAAATATTTTAGTTATATTCTTTTTCTGCGTAAAATAATAACGCTAATTCATGACCATATACTTATTGTCAATCATTTTTTCTTGACTAGAATAGGTGGCAAAAAATATGCATATTAACAATAGTATCTGTCTGAATATACCCTCTAAATTTCGCTGTACAAAATTTAGAGAGTATATTATTCACCCATTCGTAGCAAATATAAATTGCAAATACGAATAAATCAAAGTATGCGAATGTATAAATGTTTAAAAGTCTACTAAAATATACAAAAGTACGCATGAGTGTCCACAACTGTTTGTAAGTGGACAAGAGGATGTAAAATTCCTGATTAGGAATCTGCTGCATCGATTGTAACATTTCTTCATTTTTTTCAAAACCAAAAAATTTTTCGAAAAAAATCGCTCTTTAATACTTCTACAATAATGCAAAGCATGTCTGGTTTAAAATTCAAGTAATTCCGTTCAAAACTCTAGGAAAAAAATGAGTTGAAAAACGCAATAACGGTAAACATTTTACAAATAAATAATAACGGTATACATTTTACATTACAGCCTTTTCACTGGTTATTACACGGTAAGCGGTGCGCGAAGTGAATCCCAGCGAGCTAGGGAGCGAGCGCTCGAATAAACAGCGGGCAGCAAATCAAACGGTAAATAAAACTGCTCAGTCAATTTTTGCGAGGTAAAAAAGTCGCGTTCGTTTTTACGAAAGTAGCGGTGGGTCAGCGATAAATCGCGAAAACGCGGTTCTCCGCGAGCACGAGCTTAAAAAAAAAGAATATACAGCATACACACTTACACACCCACACATATAGTCGTGGCAGGGAGCGCGAAAACACACATCCACACACACACACGCACACACACACACACACATGTAGATACGCAAGAACACACAGGAATACACATGACCATGCACACACATACCCACACATACTCACGAGAAGCCGGGCAAGCGGAGAAAGAGAGAAAAGAGGGAGGAGGGGCGCGGAAGCACGGAATATCGCCTCAAATATTCATGAAGTCCGCTCTCGACGCTCGCCATACCCGTCCCTCCCGCCCCTTTCGATTTTCGCCTCTCCGCGCGGGGCGTCTCTCCTCTTTTTCCGCGCGATCGCAGTTTCCCTCGACTGCCGCTCCTCCTCCCTGTTTTTTTTTTTCGGCGAGCGCGTCCCCCGTTGTTTTATCCTACGTCACTTTCCGAACATCTTTTTGCTCGCGCTCGACTTTCCAATATAATTCTCGTTTTCGTCGTCCTTTCGACGAGCCGCGCTGTTTGCCGTCCTCTTCTTTTTCTCTGCAGCGGAGCGCGCGCAAACACACGTACGGCCGATTGTTTCCTCGTTTTTTTTCACCGCTTGTCTTGCTGTTTTCTCTCTCTCTCTCGGTCTTTTTCGTTCGTTCGTTCTCTCGCTGTTATCGTGTTGTGGAAAATCAACAAGTACATGGTAAGGAGGATGTTTGCGGAGTATAATAAAGAATTCGCAAGGAAAATCAATCTCGGCCGAGTGCTTGTTCAAGCCATTCCGAGCGATGCTTTTATTTATTTTTACATATTCTTCTTTTAAAAGCGAAATCCATTTAATTTTTATTTACCGATGGTTGTGTTTCAGTAATGGGGGATTCTTTATGTATAAATCGTTTCGTCTCACCGTAGCGGACTGTTTCTACTTATTTTACAAGACTATCTTTTTGATGCAGTATTGAAAAACTTGCAAATACACCTTTTTTCATAAAAGTGGCGAAAGGTATTTCTATCTTAAAGCTTGTTCATATATTAATTTTAGGGATGCTGTCTCATAATGTGAAAGGGTGAAAAATTCAAAAAATCACTCTTGCAGAAAAAACTCAGTCACTCGAAGCTTGATTGGCTGCGTTATCACTCGCTTCGAGTGGTTTTTCACTTTTCCATATTTTGAGAGTATATTAATTTTCAAGTTTTTATTATCGGATTCGAAACATCCTGACAACAGCTATATATTTACCTTGAAAATGCATAATTATGAAATGAGACATTTTTTCACGAGTCAATTTGTAGCCTAACATCTACATGTTATAGTTCGGTATTTAGATTAAGAAAATTTTGGAATAATCTCAAATGTGATATGTCAGCGAATTTAAGAAAGAATCAAGAACGAATTTAAGATCTTGCGCTATTATTAGATTTTAATCATAAACTAATGTAGGCAGCACGCCTTGCGATTACACCATTGTTATATTTTTGTAAAATTTAAGGGAAGCAATTCCCGTTGAAAATATCAATAAATATATTTCTAAGAAATATTTTCAAATATAGAAGTGGCCCTGAATAGAAACGTATGAAGATTTTGCAATTTCGTATGTTATAATTTCATGTATCTTGTGACGCGTGGATATTTAATCGGGTTAAATATCCCGCGTGCGACGAGAGGCGTTAATTGCGTAAGTTGTAGCTGGCAAAATAGGAAAGAGAGAGAAAGAGATATTGAAGGATTCAAGCAGGCGATCGAGGTGAGAGCCGATCAGCCGGCTCGAGAGAGAGACCTGGGCGGCCGTAGCGGACGGACGAACGCACAGACTGGCGACGGGCGGATCATCTCCGGCGGCGACCAGCGTAGAATAGGGCTTCGCGTGTAGTTGGGCTGGCCAGCCGACTGCAGCTTAGGCGCGGGGCGAGGAGTTTCTGCTAGGCTCACTCCCCGCACCGAGTAAGTTTTTCTCGCGCTGTGCGGCGAGCGCGTCGGTTAGGCGCGTAAAGTGATTGGGCATCGGTCCGATCACTCAAACTTATCTTTTCTCTTTCTAACGGCTCTTATCCCGCGTTCAGGGTTTCAACCCAAAATTTGTAACTCGTACGCGAGGAAGGTTGCGGGCCTTCCTTGGCGACTTCGCACGGATAATAATTAGCGACTTTGTTTTCGCGCGGGAGCGTCAAAGGTCGCGCGTCGTGCCGCGGGTCACGCGACGCGGCTAAGTCCTTGCGGCTTGTTGTCGTGCTGGATCGTCCCGGCACGCTTCATTAATTTCGCATCCCGATATTTCCTTCCCGGTATTTTATTGTTTAGCGAATAAATGTCTCTGTCTATTCAAGGGCGCATGTCATTATTTCGCGCTCACCTCAATCCACATTACGTACGTACTCGGGAGAGTCCAATCCCCGTAGACCTGCTGCTGGTCTTCGCAGTGATCAGCAGAGGCCGAAACAACTGAGCTGAGCCGGCGCGTACAGACGCACACAACAAGAAGACGAGAGGTCGCTAAGGCTCTCGTCCTGCAAACAGGGTCCGCAGTGGCTCGCATCGCGAGTCGCGCGAGGAAAAGGCATTGATTGAGATGTCAAGAGCTTCATTCTACATCATTATTTTTCCCTGAAATCTGGGTCGGGCAGGGCCCAGATTTCAACCTGTTCCAATCTTTATAATTTTTTATCAGAAAAATAGATTGTAATATACAACTGGAATTGCTAGTTAAATAAATTTATATTTTTGTAGAAACTATATTCAAGCAGCATAAAACAATATCGTCACAGCATGGAGCAGTAATAAATGCGAAGATAATTCATAAGAAATAGAATATTAGTTTGATTAAAAAAAAAACAATTTACGTTTCACATCAAAGTATAGATATTTCACTGAATTATAGTGGATTCTGCTTGCATCAAGCATAAATTCCTCGATGTGTGTCGTATGCAGAACAATGACTTTATCATTATAAGGCGGGAATGCAGCATTGCACTTGGACTGTCAGCGTACCTTTTGTCAGATGTCACTGCGCTATTTTATTATGTTCCACTTGTGATGAATGGTTACTTGATTTTTCTATTACTTTTATGTGAAGTTGATGTAATTTATCGGGATAGTGCATTAGATTCCTTTATGAAGAATGAGTCAGTTAATTCCTGGCATTTAGCTTAGAATTTTCGTCTTTGTTGTTAGATACCAACACTTCATTGAGTCATCATTTGAACAAAGAGATATTTATTCCGATGCAATATATTCATCTATATATTGTGACATTTCTGTCACACGCTTTTTTGAAGTTAACTCTGCCATTTCTCTTATAAGTATAAGTATTTTATATGTAAAAATTACTCAAACTATTAATTAAATACCATAGTAATTAGTGTAAAATAGTACCAACTTTTATCTTCTTTTTTAGTGACATATTTTTTTATTGATTACAATTAAGAGTTTATAGCAATAAAGCATCTTCTGATACTTATTGCTTCTACTCTCTATGACCATATCGAGTGGAATCATAACTTAAAGAAATGTGTGAATCTCACCAGTTAGTTATATTATACTGCCTTGAAGTTATATTATACTAGAACCAGCAGTCTTAACAAAATTTATCTATATGTAGCCAAGAAGGTCGTATTTTGATCACATTAATAATAAATATCAAGTTAGTTTGATTAATTTTGGGGAAATCCCGCATTTATCATATCGTAATAAAGTCTGTCTCGTTTTGCTGCAAAAAATCGTAGGAAAATTTAAAAAAGTTAAATAAATTACAGTATTCCACATCTATTCACTATTTTTGAAAAACTTCCCAAAATTAATTCATTGATAGCAATAATCCCCACATATTCCAAAATTTTTTGTCAGTACTGTACTTACTTCGTATCAGTAGAGTTAAATGATTAACGTAATATGTTGAAATTATCAAGTTGTTTGATAGTATTATCAATACTACTATTAAGTAAGAGTATACTATGAATCTTCGTACCGAATTTAAAACAGTATTTTAAAACTTTATTTTTCTCAGTCTTGTACAAGTGTCCGTCCGGTGCAGATCGCGAGTCGCAATAGATAATCAAAACTTTACGAAACGAGCGTTCGAAAATATAAACAGCAGTAGTTTTGAAGTAGTACTGCAAACATGTATAAAAATATTCGTGATACTTTAATAATTTTGACTGGGATTCAAATTATTCTTGTCGCGTCAGAAGAAACATCAATTAACCAAATAAATTTTCACTACTGTTCAAACAACTTTTCTGCTGGGCCTGATTTTGTAAAAAAGGAAATGGAAGCAAATTTCACTTGTCAGTGTCACGGCGGACTATTAGAAAAAGAATACTCTAGCAAAGGTTACACTTACACTCCTGGTGTTGGTTTCCATAAGTTACATACAACTGCGAGGACGTGGAATCAAGCAAGAAAAATATGCAACGAAGAAAAGGGACATTTAGCAATAATTAATTCTAAATTGGAGGAGTCTGTAAGAATTATTTGATACATTAATTCATTTTACAATTTGACTTATTAAAGAAACCGCGAATTTTTTCTAGGTTCTTGTGGGCATGCTGAAAAAGGCGGCGAACGAAATATCAACTGATACGCATTGCAAGAAAACGGCATTCCTTGGAATTCACGATATGTACCAAGAGGGAGAGTGGGTAACCGTTTTGGATGAACCTCTCTCCTCTACTGGCTATTCGTCGTGGTCACCTAATTATTTTTCGAAGCCACAACCGGATAACGCCAATGGGAACCAAAATTGCGGCACCCTTCTTACGAAAACTGGAATGGATGACGACTTTTGTTGTAGAAAATATGCGTTTTTCTGCGAATTACCTTTAATGAAGTACGAATTTGTTGTCTAACCTTTTAATTACATGAGCATTAAAATAACTAAATAATTTAAATAAATTTGTTTAGTTCGATGTAAATTTATTGACCGTTTCTCATAAGCAGCAACTCTGTGCGAAAAAAAAAATTTTACTCAAAAGCAATGGTATATGCCTAACAACCTAAGAGTATAATACGCGTAACCTATTGCTGACCTACTGTCCTCGTCTTTTGCAGTGAAATGGCTACAGACATCACATAATCTCTGTCCCTGATGCTACATGACGGCATATCGCTTAAAAAAAACTGTCACTGATGTAAAATAAGATGATGGCATGGTAGTTTATGCGCGACATTCTTTATATTGCCGGTCTGCGCGTATCAATGATTTTCAGAAAAACCTTACTACTATTATCTCACTTGGTCCGTAATATACTATTCTCCGTCTACCCTCGGGGTATTTCCGGTGATTATTATGACGGAGATGCAAAAAAAGTCGATACGACGTTACCCTATAAGTGTTGATTCGAAGTTGATCAGATTTTTACCTGACATTGATTCCAGTACGCAAGGTTTCAGGTCGGAATTTTTACCAAGAGTTAACCAATTACCAGAAAATTAATCATATTCTGAGTAACATATGGTTAATTTAATACACTGACAAAAAAGATTAGTAAAAATTACTGTTTTTCTATCAAAAGGGCGACCTACTTGACCATAAAAAAAAGATTACTAAACTTTTCATAATTATTGTTATACTTCTATGAGATATTACAAAAGTTTAAATAAAAATTGCTACGAGTTTGGTAAAAATTGTTACGAGTTTAGTAAACATAGTTACTAGGTCGAGTAGGTCGCCCTCTTACAAAAAAAATTGTAATTTTTCCTAACCTATTTTTCTCATTATCTAGGGAAATCTACTCTTAAAAATTATTTGTTAATTACAAACTTTAATTTCGATAAACAAACTATAAATCAGCAATACAAATTATTTTTTTTCACCCTCGTCTCAGGTAGTCGAAGCATCAATTGCCCACACAGTTCATTGGAAGTTAACTTTTTTCGGAATAAAGAGAAAAAGCTTTGACATTGAAAGCGCGTAGAAATTTTCCGCGACAATCCAGGGCGTATCTCCCGCAAGTGCAAAAAGACAGAGAGGAGCGCGGGAGGCACGTGTCGCTATTTTCTTTTTCTTTTTTTTCTCGGCATCAGAAAAAGTGCATAAAAAGTCGTGGGGAGGAGCGCGGGCGCGACGCGCTTTATTTATCGAGTTTTTAGTCCACTCCCACGAGCCTCCGCGAGCTGTCAAAGACTCCCATTATTTGCACACTTCCCTAACGAAACGACGCGACGCAAAGAAACGAAAAAATTCGCCGAGCTTGCACTTTTGTTCGCCCCGAACCATTCCGATTTGTTAGCACGTTGTAAAAATTGCGTAATACAAATCGATCTTTTAATCATCTTAATTAAATAACACTATTTTTTATACGAACTTTTTCTTCGAATGCCCTTTTTATGCAACAATAATTGTTTAGTTCATAATAATAATCATTATTATTATTATTATTATTATTATTATTATTATTATTATTATTATTATTATTATTATTATTATTATTATTAT
>JAXIUT010038258.1:0-13183 GCA_035586675.1 Eurytoma californica | reverse complement strand
AGAGTTACGTTACAAAATTACTAGTGGAAGTGAGGCCTCCATCTAGTGGTTGAAAAAGGAAAAAAAAAAAAAAAAAAAAAAAAAAAAAAAAAAAAAAAAAAAAAAAAAAACCGGATAGATCGACGCATCTGGAGTACTCGTTACACGTCGTGCGTTTTATAATGCCCGCTGCACCGCACTGTAGCCGATCAGCGACGGCTGATAAAAGAATGGCTTTTCGTCCGACGAGTGCTTGGCGGCTTCGTTGCAAAAAAAATTCCACTCCATAAAACACTTCGACGCTCTTTTTTTTCTCTCTCGCTCAGATTGCCGAGGAAATTGATGGAATGCCGTTATCGCTCGATTGACTATTTTGCGCGGCTTTAGCTGCGGGGCTCTTTGTTTTTGCGCCGAGGGAACTATAAATAATGCGAGGAGAAGCTAATAAATATTTAGCTTCGCGATAACAGCTGCACTTGTAAATTATCGGCTTTATTATTTAACAACTTATTCACGGCGTACGCGTGACTGACAATTTGAATGCTCGGCAAATACGAGTGCATAAACGCGGATAGCTGGAGCTTACGTTATCCGCGAATCGGTGAGACGGTCGATTTTTGTGATTCGTCATTTTATCTTTTAAAAAATTTGAGTTTTTAGTTAATATTTTAGGGTACATAAAAATTGTATTCTAACTACAATTTATCTAACTTTAATTTACGTACCTAGAAAATAAGATTATTGCGGGAAAGAAAATAATTGTATTATAGGATCTATATCTACGTAGTTAAAAATCTTGATTAATCTGTACTTACTTTGATAAATTATACAGAAAATTTTATTTTTAAAACATTATTTAATTATTATATTTGATGTGTTTTTCAAAAATAAAGTTTGACAGATTTTGAATACTGGACTACAGTATTTAAAACAGTAAAAAATACCTTGCAAGTTGCAAGTATCACAGTGTACACTTAGGGCATAAAATGGATCATTTTTAAAATAAAAAATAAACTAAAAAATTAAATGGATTCACTGCCTGTAGATGTGTATTATTTTTGTAGAGCTTATATGTACAATTTTGTGTTATTAAAAGTATTGAAGGCGTACATTAGATTCTTTTGAAAATAGAAATTACTAGCTAAACAAACTAACAAAAATTAAATCAATCCACTCCTTGAGAATGCGCATAATTTTTTTAAAATTATTAGTGTATAATTTTGAATCATTTGCTGAAGAAAACTTATCTTTTTTGGCTAAAATTTACACAAAATTAGTGTAACATTTCGATTACACAAATTTGTATAACTTTTATAATAATGGTGAATTAACACAAAAAAAATATGCCTTAAAATCTCAGACGATTTTTACAGCAGTGCAATACAACAGATTGGATAAATCAGATTTAAGTAGCCCACACACGCGTGCAAGAAGAAGGACGGAGGTCCCGAGGCCGCAACGAGAGCGGAGATGGACGCTGAGTTCATTATCAATTGCATCACATCGAGGGGCCGATATTCGCGCATTCGAGTCGCTCGCTTTCCCGGGACGCGCGCTATTTATCTTGCGGCGCGCGTCCTCCCGAGACGCTGCTTGGCTCGCCTCCAAAACAGGGCGAGCGTCTGCTCCCCCGGAGCCCAATAATTCACGCCTAAGTACGCGCTGAATCTTGACTGAGGGGGGCAGAATCCTCCTTTGCCGCTGAAACATTCAAAGCGGGACGCCGTGCCAATGGTAATGTAATCGAGCGCCGCCGCGCCGAGTCGAGGCTGCGCCCCGGCTAATTAGGACGGGACTCTCCTCGTCGCGCCCGAACCCTCTGCGCCTTCATATTTTAGCGCGGGGTTCGGGGGATTCATTTTATTGGTCGGATGGGATGCCTTTCTTTTATCGGATCGAGGGGGATAGATTCGTTGACGATTTTTTCTTTGATTCGTTTGAGCAGTTATCAATTTTTGTTGGTTAATGCTAATGCAGTATGTTTGTGTAAATGTACATATTTTTTTGTATGGTGAATTTTTTTTATATATTTAGGCAAGAATTCAGTTTTATGTGTATAGAAGATCGACCGGAAGAGATAAATTCACGATTTTCTTAACGTTATTTGAGTATAAATCATTATAATACCTTTTCGATCAATGTCGATGCATATCTTTGTGCAGTCTCATTCAAATGCATTTTTCTTTTAGAAATGATAGAATTATTTACCCAATAAGGTTACAATTCCCATTTTTGTTAATTTATAAATAGAAAAAACAATTAAACTATATTTAACACTATACATGTAAACTTATTCATTTGAAAAATATTCTGACAAAGAAACAAGAGGTAAGAGTTTACCGCGCTTCGGAAATTATTCGGTACTTTTTCTTAACGTTTGATTGCACATAAATGGAAACGAAAAAATTTGAAAAGCAAATATAATGGTTTATGTTGTGCATGCATAATTATGCAAATATTCTTCTTCCTTGTCGAAATCAAATGTACATAGAGTCAAATTTATGTTTACTCATTTTTTATGTAAATCTAACGGCAAAGAGTGCACGATGTCATGTGACAATGAATTGTCATTCTTTGTTAGGTGTACTTATGAGTTTGAGAGTATTAAGTACTTTCAACGGAATTTATAAAAAAACGTGACGTTAATTTGCGTGCTTTGGTTGGATCGATAAGTATAAAAATAAATTAAAAATTTAGATTAACGTACATACACTCTAATCTATTAACAAGTTTCTACTTAACTGCGAAATCTTCGTTTGTGTACACGTTTTAAAAGTGCAAATAACTATTCAGTACTTTTAAAAGTATCGAAAGACAAACAAGTGTTTTTAAACTTGTTTTCAACTTTTAATACATTTATTAAAAATATGTTAATTCAAGAAACATTTTTGCCTATTTGAAGCTAATCATTGTTTTAACCTTATTTTCATTTTCTTAACCTTATGAATATAAATTTCTTGCCACTTGTCAGTATGACAAAGTTTAATTATGACTGTTTAATTATAAATTTAAACTTTCTGCAATTGTTTGTTCATTTACCGATAATATACTAAAATTAGTATCTTACTTACGATTAAAAACGGTTTTGCGCGAAAAACGTAAGAAAGAAAAATATGCTTTAGATAATTATTCTATTATTTTAAAAATAAGTTTGATCCGACTACATTTTATGATTAATAACTAATAACTATTAATCATTAACAACTATGAATAATTATAATTAGATATATTTAACTAATTGTATTTTTCAATTGTTTATGTTTATTCACGATTTGTTATACCAATTAAGTAAATCTGTTGTATTGTATTAAAAAAGTATACATTCAGTAGACAATTATTCTAAAAAAATGATCATTTATTAGAAATATTAAATCATAAATGTGGTGAAAATAACATTAATTTATTTATTTTTAGACCCTTAGTAAATATTAAATTTGGGAAAAAGAATTGCAGAATTCTCTCAAGTACAAACTATCATCCACCGATAATCTTTATAAGCATCGTGCATACATGTACATTAGGTTATCTGCCTATGACGTACCTGTCCTCATATATTCTTTATTCCGATAGTGTTTGCTCGCTCGCGCAATATGCAGCAAACATTCGTAAATTATTATTTAATACATTATAATCATTATTATTATTACAAATGTTTTAAACTAATTATAATGAAGCACGAGTTTGTGCCAGTTATTGTTTTTTTTTATATATATATAATTCTACAGTAACACTTGAAGTGATGACGCATAAAGACAACCGATTACTATAAATTATATATTTTTTCTTACACTCTGTCAAGTTGCATCTTTGATTAAAGCTTATCAATATTAAACAGAAACATAAGTTTGAAAAAGAAAAAAATTATTAAAATATCTGAAGTAGAAATAAATTATTTTAATACCCGATGAACTTTTCTTTCATCACGTAATTAAAATAAATGTATCACTAACGCACAATTTTTACTATGTCGTGAAATCAATTAGTGTGCTGGATATCCCAAGCATTCTAAAAAAATGTATCAAACTGTAATAACATTATTACAAAAGTTTTATTTCACAACTGTTATTTCTTTAAAATGCTTCGGTTTTTTATTTTATTAAAGAGATGTGAAAAAGCTTTGGTATTTAAACTTATTTCGGTATTAGAATTACCGAATAAACAATAATCAATTAGTCATTAATCATTTAGTAACATTATATGTGAATAATCCTTGCAATTGAATGTAGAATTACTCACGTATAACCAGTGTGACCAGGCGGTCAATATATATAGTAATTAAAATACATGCTAAAGTGGCGAAAAATCGCCACAATCTGGTCACACTGCGTATAACAGCATGGGTTAGCGATGTTTAATGAGTCAATTTTATTATTAATTGTGCTACACAACAAAATTAATAATAAAATTGACTCATTAAACATCGCTAACCCATGCTGTTATAGAATTATACGATTACACTCGTAAATTTTATACATTGGGCTTTTTCATATCTCTTTGCAGATACATAATGTATCTTGAAAATCTGAGACTTTCACACTTGGTGAAAATTATTTTTTCTTTTCACATTCAATTCATTTAAAGATTACAAAACAAACATTGGCATCTAGAAAAAGTAGCCTTATTCATTTTAAAAGTAAAAAATTTTATTTATCCAAGTTAAAAAAATTTCATTTCAAAAGCTGTCGGAATTTTATTTTCATGTGAGAATATTGGTCAGCAACGTTTGCATTTAATTTTCCAGGCTAAAAAGTAGCTTCAATAAAATGCAAATAATAAGAAAAAAAATACACCATTCGCTCTTGATTTATGCTTTAATCGCAACCTTCGTCGGAGACTAGCTCGAGCACGGATGTTAATTATGAAAAAAATATTCGATGAACGCGGATAGGGCTACCCTTTACAACTCAGCGCTAGGAGGCAAGTCGCTCCCGGGGTTAACAAATAGAAGAACGCCGAGTAGTAAAATAAGGAAAGAGAAACTAATGGTGAAGAGGAGGAGGCCAGTCTCCGGCCCGATCCTGACCGTGTCCTACTTGCTCGCCGTGGTAGGCTTGGGGTTCCCCTCCTTGTCCTTCTTGTCAGCGCCGTCGGCGAAGTACTTGGTCGCGTTGGGGAACCTCGCCGAGTTCGGGAAGTCGGGCGTCTTGAGGCGGGCCGGGTGCAGGCTGTCCTTGATCGCCTGGCCGAAGGCGCGACGCACCGCCGGTGCCGAGGCGACGGCGTGCGCCGCGCCCTCCGCCTCCTGGATCTGCGAGTGCGACATACCGTCGCGCACCAGCCGCTCCACCGACGCCGTGATCGCCGTACTCGAAGGCGTGGGGCTCGCAAGCAGCTGCGGCTTCTGCTGCTCGATCAGCTTGCGTCGCTTCGACGGCATCGTGCTCAAGTAGGCGTCGCTGAATGGTAAGGGACCACCTTGTATCGCCTGCAACTGGGCTTGCTTGCGCTGCCGTACCGAATCCCGCGCTATTATAGGCACCCACTCCTGTGAAGAATACAACTGAAGAATGTAGTAATCAAAATTTTTAGCTCGTGATTTTAGTAAATCTTTAGATTAAATTCTGTTAAATTTTGCATTTTATGAAAAAATAATATTGAATTGTATTAAAAGACAGTTACTTGTTATTGAATTAAATGAAACTTAGTTTATTGAATTATGTAAATCCACGAATTGTTCAAATTTAGAACATGTTTTTATTTTATTAACGATCAATAAAGTCATGTTCCAAATCTAACTGTTTTTAGTAGAAAATAAATCACAAAAAAATAAAACCATTGATTGGTCATAATACTTTTTAAATTATCTAAAACGGTCTATATTTATTTACTTATCGTTAACTCATGCTGTGCACTCAAAACAGAAAGGCCTTATAAATAAGAATTTTTATACAAAACAAAGCTGCTTTAGTTTCTCCAAAAGAAAGAGTTGCAAATACAATATTCAATAGACACAAAACTAAAATCCTTTTTTCGTGAAATTACATTAAGGAAATTTTTTTGTGATGAGCAAAGCTTACACAATATTTCATTTTAAATTTTTGTTACATAATTGCAAATTTAACATATTACTATGTGCAAAAATTACACGCCTAAAATTTTTTTGAACTGTTATCTATTTATCTAATTTAAAATGTAAATATACTTTTTACACCAATTTACACCAGGGTTACACTGTTAACATCTCTACATTATCTAATTTGTTACATGCCAATAATGGTCTAAATGAAATTGCCAATTGTTATTTAATGCTAAAAAATATTCGTCAAAATAAGCCAAGTGATTAATTAACTAGTGATTAATTGAGACTGAAATATCATAAACCAACCTCAATACATAGAGTCTGCGTTTGTACCATCTCACAAACTTTTTTTGCAAATCTACGTAAAAGGAACTTGGTCCGTATATTATGTCAAACAAATAAATAATTCAACTTCTCAAAATCAAAAATACAGCTACTTTGGTAAACAATTTTAGTTTTTCAAACGCAGTACTTTTTGGCTTGTAAGAAGTTAAATATTTGCATTTTTTACTCATATTTTAGATAAAACCATAATGCTAACAATTTACTTACAGGGGGTAAATTTTCAGCTCCTGGAAACGTCTCGGGTATGTCTTCTCCGTTGGCTAAGTCCATTGAATCATCTACTATTTTATCATCAGAGGCTTCTGTTTCCATTGGCTGTTTAGCAGGTAAAACAAGTATTCGTATATGGTTATACGTATTTTCTTATTACTACATTAAATATTAATATTATAAAGTATACCAACTTAAAGTAAATATTTCATTGTGTCTATAAAAATAAAATAAAAAAAAAACAGTTTTATACAAAATTTTAATCTATCGCAATAACCATGAATGACTAATTTTTAAAATGTCACCTCAGGCTTGACTTCCTTTGATTCTGCATCCTCTTTAACTTCTGGTTGTGATGTTGCTGGTTCTGATTTTTGTTGTGGTGGCGATGATGACGTTTGAGGTTCTGCCTCTTGTTCCTGCGCTTCTGGTTCTACTACTGGAGGCACATTTGTTGTCTCCATCGGCGTTGTCTGTTCTGCCGGTGGTGCCGACGGTTCATCTTTATAAACCAGTAAAGAGGCTATTTCTTCCTGAGTCATTTGCGTCGTCCTAGTAGCATAGGCACGAATTCGAGTGCTCAGCATACCGAGCAGAGTTTGTTGGAAAAATGGATGCATTCTTTCGGTTACTTGATTCTGAAATCGAGTTTGTATTAATACATCTTTAATGGGATATAAATACAGTATTTTTGAACAAAAATGATATTGTACCACGAGGCGAGAAACAATAGATTCCAGCGATGTTTGTCCACCTGTCAACACATGCTGAAGTACAGCACTGGATTGGTCATTTAATCTTCTAGATAATGTAATTGCTTCCTGTGCAAAAGTTGAGTTATCCAAATCTAAAGAAAATTAATCTATAAATAATTTTGTCTTTGCAGTATCTTTAACTGATTTAAAGTTTTTAACAATTTTTACCATTATTAAACAAAAGTTTCAAAAATTCCAAAGAATATTTGCGCAGCATAGCTTCAATGGTTGCCGGTATGTCAACTCTTCGACTAATTGCTTCTGATTCAGGTACAACAAATGATTGAAAATAGGGCCGGCTGAGTTCGATTATTTGATCCACGACTTGCTGTTGCAAAGTGGCCGCCGGTAAATCGGGGAAGGAATGTTCCAAGAATTCTCGGAGAGGTCGGCGAAGATTAACGAATGGACCGGGCTGACCAACGCTAAGCTGCATCAGATTTCCAAACGACACGTTTCTTATCTGAAAAATGGAATTGAAAAATACAAATGTTTCAGATAAGTAGAAGTATTCATTATCAATAATATTCAAACTGAATTCGGAAATTACCAAAAATAGCCAAAGATCGGTAAGGAAGTTCCTTCCTGTAAACTCCTCGAGATTGACGTTCAATGATCTTAACAATTCCGCCAATGGTACATCACTGTTTGGTGACAAGTGAATTTCACTAGCATTAGGCCTGAGAAGTTTAAGAATCAATATTGTATTAGTTGTCGATTACTAACAATTAACATAATTAATTATATTAATATCTATGAATAATTATCAAAGAAGTTTGTGTTGTTCACATACCCACTTCCAACAAATGAAATATGTACATCACTGCTGCCAGGTGCTGCTTGTAACAATTCACCTAAAGTCATAGCTAGTCCTATACCTACAAAATAATTGAAAAATAAAAATGATATTACATATTATTCTAAAAGAAGTCATCGAATCGTACCGCTTGCTATGGCAGAGCCATCGTTTTCAAGGAGATCACGAGTTATATTGGCATCTCCCCCGACAGTAAAATTGACCGAGGTACCTCCGGAAGCGGATGCTGAATGAGATGCTTTAAATTTTAATATATATGACTCTGCATTTAAATGGTCATGCATTAAACGTTTTTATAATTTTTATTTCATACCCGACTGCGATCGACTGTGGCTTCCCGTAGTCGAAGTTTGATTGGCTTGATTCGATTGAGAGGTGGAGGTAGTATTGGCCGAGGCCGGCGCGTGTCTGCGCACGTGATGCGAGTTACAGGGTAGGAAAGGATCGAAGTCCAGGCTTTGGCTCATGCCCATTCCTACGTTCAACGGATGCGTGTGCGGATGCAGTACATGGGGTCGAGCTGTGCTACGCGTCTGAGTTGACGTGGTCGGATGCGTTCCAATGTTGCTTCTAAAACAAGCCATTAATTAGTATATATTTTAATTTATATTTAATGAATTAATCTTTAATTATTATAAGCCTTTTTAAATCTTCTTCCTTAAAAATAGATTTTTATTTAAAAAGAAGAAAAAAAGAGCCCAAAGAGTCATTGGTGTACCTGGCTTGAGTACTTTGTCCTGAATTTGAGGTACCATTGTCCATTGGCTGTTGTCCTAAAAATGTGATAAATGGTATATTTGTAAGTGGATTTGTAGTTGTACCGCTGTTTGAATCCGGCTGGGAATTCCTCTCACTCAATACGCTCTGCAAGGCGTCGCGAATCAAAGCAAAAGGGGGACTCATTGAATATCCACTACCAGTGGCTCCACCTGAAAGAAAAAGCAGTTTTTGTATGCAGGTCAGTTTTTTTAATAAAAAGGACAACTGTTATTAAATGGTTAATAATCTACCATTGCCATTATTATTATTAGTTTGACCCTGTTCATTCTCTGTCCCATCTGTTGCACTAGGCGAACTAATGTCCATTGCACTTTGAGGACTCAGTTCCATAGACACTTCTACATTGCTTGGCAGATTTAGTATCGTCCCTTAATATTAAAATTTCCCATTAATAAAATTACTTTTTTAAGTTTTATACTTTGTTCAAATCTCTAATAGGGAGCAGAAATTATATTTTAAATTTTAATTAGTAGAGTGCACACATTTGCTCGAAATTATCTGTTCCCTATGGTACAATTTATACATATGCAAGTTACCTAATAAGGATGCATTAGCATTCTGAGATCTATTGTTTGCACTGCTAGATCTGCTGCTAGCTTGTTCTGAAGTTCCTGAAGTAGGTGACGATGGACGAGTGGCTTCATTTCCTTCATCAGTCGCGTTATTATTATTACTTGCATTGCGAGCAGTCAGATTGATGTGAGACTAAAATTTACAAAAAATAACAATTATATAATTTTGTTACTATACCATGGATTTGTATTCCTCTGTAATATGATAATGCTTACCTCGATTTGAATGGGTATTCCTGCTTGTAATATAGCCGATTGTTGTATTATTATTGGTCGGCAACGCAAGTTTCGTGGTGGCTGCTGTCCCATATCTACAATGATGTCGCTCAGAGCGTGGCAAGCATGGGCTAAGTAGTGCAAACTTTCGCTCACACCATCTACTATCCTTTGATTCTCGGTGACACCTTCAGGACCATCCTACAATTAAATATTATGACTTTGTAGTTTATAATTGGTAAATATTAATAATTAAGTTTCTTTCGCTTACACCTGAATTAAGCGCTGGATCTGATGACATTAAAGTTCTGTAACATTCAATGTATGGTCTAAGCCGGTCTTGAGCTTCAAGCAGTCTTTCTAATAATTCAGCCATTTGAGGAGGTCGAGGAACTCTGTTAAAATTTTTTAAATTAGAAAATATCTCATTTAAAAAAATTTGAAGATTTTTATTAATTTTTAACTTACTGAGGAGTCGATCGGCGACTTGTATTTTGATTATCGCTATTACTTGTAGAAGCGTCATTCCTTTCAGCTTCAGGTCTTTCAGCTTCAGGTCTTTCAGATTCAGTTCTTTCACTTTCTGATGATCCTGCTTCTGCTCTTTCAGGTACTGATCTTTCTTGCTCTTGCCTCTGTTCAGTTTGAGGTCTATCCGATTCACTTTCTGAAGATTGTGCCTGAGTGCTTTGCTCCGGTTGACTTGCATCTATTAGATTGACTGAACCACTCACACTTCCCCCCTCTTCACCATTTCCTAAATATTAAAAGTTAATTTAATTAGTATGTATTTAATATTGTAAGTATACAATCTTGTCCAGATACTTGCCATGTGACAATCTAATATTAATGAGTGCTGCTGCTGAAAATGCAGCAGCTATTTCTGAGGCTGCTTGTACCATTCTATTTCTGGCTGTGTTTTCATTGCTATTTTCATTACTAAATATGTATTATCATTCATTAAAAGTTAATTAAAAATTTTCTGAAATATTAGATTGCAATGATATAAATTTTTTAATTACCCATCCTGTTCTGCTTCTTCTTCAGGTGCTGAAGCTTGTGGTGCTGATTCTGAAGCACTATTTTCTGTAGGACTAGGATGAAGAGGCACTGAGGGATCATCTATTCGCTCTATTAACTGTGTGGCACTGTTTAACATACGTCTTGCAGAAACTAAACGACTATTAGATAGAGTGTTGCTTAATTGAGGTGCGGGTAAACCTGTGGAAATAAATTTTGAGGTTATGATTTTGCAGGCATTGACTTTTTTATTATAGTTTTCAAAAAAAAAAAAAAAACATTTATAATTATTGTTTATTTATATTAAAAAGCTTGATGTGTAAAGTGCAATATAAGTTTAATCGATTTAAAAATTTACTTTACTCTTCTTCGTGTAAGTGTAAACGTTATAAACTGTATTATTGTAAATACTATGCATTAATAAAATAAAAGGAAGAATCATAATAAGTAATAGTGATTTACCATGACCTTCAACGACCTCTGAAGGCAAAGACATTGCACCCAAGTACATTGCATTTCTGTGGAGGTGTCCTCGATATTGGACTCTTGACCCGCCTTGAGTCCATCCTTGATTATTGTTTTGTCTTTGAGAATTGCTTGAACCACTTCGCGACTCAGGTTGCGGTGGTGCACGTTGCACTAGATGAATTACTTTTCCATTTACATCTATATTATAACGCAAACAATAATAAGTATGTTAACAAAATATAAAATTTTATTAAATTTAGTATAATTATCATTATTATATAAATTCATTTGATATAACAAGTTTATAATTACATAAAATGTAATTATAAACATATAATAATTTTCTATGGAAACTATGAAATATAATTTTTAATTTTGATTTAAAAGTTGAATGGTCATTTGTAGTATTTTAGATTATAAAGCTTAAGGAAAGCAATGTTACATATAAGTACACCAATTAAGTCATACGTACTACCATAATCACTGAGTTTCTTATCGTTCTGCAAAACCCTACCGCAGTAGATGAGTCTTTGCGATTCGACAGGTACATTGACCGTGTCAGCTATGTGTTCCTTGAAGCCACGTACTGTGATCTACAAAATAAAAATAAAACTCTAAATAAAAGTCTAAACCACAAGCACTGTTGACAATAGCGCGGAATGCAATGGAAATTGAATCAACTGTCGCAAGATGACGAAATGATGACTTACATCGTCGTCGCAGGAGAACGAGTGGTTCTGCGAGTCCAAGGTCTTCACTGTTATTTCGAGCATATTTGTGACGTAGCTGCGGCGGCAGCGGTTCCCTGGGGTCTACGTTCGGCCTCGCCACTCTCGCGCGGATGTCCGGCTCGGGCTTTCCCGCGAGCGTTGCCCGGGTCGATGATCGGCTAGATGCCGCCGTCCGTAGCACACGGGGGGTTGAGTGAGGCGCCGGCCGCCGACGGGGGCAGCTCTGGGCAACCTGCGGGCTCGCACTCCCTCGGTCACACGTCCTCCGCTTTGAGGTTAGGTGTGCGTGTGCGCCCACTGTGCTGCACAAGCTGTCCGAAGCGCGCGCGCGCACCCGACGACCGTGTCCCAGTGCTGCCGTATGCAGTTCTCGAGCGAGATCTTCGCCAGGGAGATTCGCCGATCACTCGGGCATGATTTGACTGAGCGCGAGGGTGGGGAGGGGTGTTGCGAGTTCCAGGGGTGGCGGCTGCACTGCCTCGGTCACGGCGAATTTGCCCGAGGAATTTCGACGTCTGGTTGGCTAAATCGTCTTTTACTAAGCTTCGTCGGGACCGGGGACCGGGGGACGTTAGGAAATAGGACTCCTATGATTTTTTGCAACGAGGGCTATTTCTCCACCAGAGGGCACGTGTGTGACTTGTAGGGGCAAAACTGCATATATACAGATATACTTTACTTTACGGTTATGAGTAGTGGTACCGGGTACTAGTCTGAGTACAGGTACTGAGTGCACAGCCGGTGCAAACTAACATATATACATATTTGCTTCATGCTGGCCATGCACGCCTGGACTCTGAAGTACGAATTGATACGATAACTAACGGAAAAATTTGTATAATAGATGAATTATTAAATTAATTAAAAAGATATATTTATTATTTATCAATTATACGTTAAGTAACATATTAATTAACATTGAACTTTATATTAATGAATCAATGATGATTCCGCTAAACTGCAATTCAAAATGATGAATATTTTTGAATTTGGTTGACGTAAAGAGTCGTCCGATTGCCGCACTAGATACTGCTGTTACCACTAGCGGATTACAGCTAAGTAGTAAATGCAACGGAGCAACTGACCGACCCACAACACTGTGACCGACGGGTTTGTGACTTCGTGCCTCGGTCCAGTTTGCCAGTGTACCGTGAGATGCCGCGGCGCGTCGAGTACTTACGAGTACTGAATTAAGGGGCCTCGGTGGTCTAGTGGTCTAAATGCTTAGGCTACTAAAGCAACGTGGCCCAAGTGGACTCGAGTTCGAATCC
>JAXIUT010038237.1:0-13184 GCA_035586675.1 Eurytoma californica | reverse complement strand
AAAGAAAGTTTCGCCCAGCCGTACGAAAGTTGGATGCGAGTCAAGTTACTCGAACTGATTCGTCCGTCAGTGATATGACCGCGAATCTCGCGAACTATTCAGCCCGTGGATTTCAAATGTAAATCGCGTTACGCGAACATGTTCGGTTTGTTTTTCGCTAAGGTTATACTGCGGGTCCGCGGCGAAGAGTTTGGAAAACAAAATTGCTTGGCGACGCACATGTGCGTCTTCGACAGAGTTCTGATTTAGTATTCGTGCATCTTTGGGGGATTGATTTCTGGAGCCCCACGAGGGTCTACTTGTTACTCAGACTCCATATTTTTCAAATGCATTTCCGACCCATGTAAGGAGGAAAATTTTTGGTATTTCATCTATCTAATAAGAAAATGGTATTTTTGAGATTTACAAATATAATTATATAATTGTTAATACAAGTTCTTTTTTTAGATTTGCACTGAAAGTCCATATTTCTTGGATTGAATGTTATTAATAATAACAAACACACTGGGAGCTTTTTACTTCATGACAAACCACAATAATCTGGGAAAGAATGTTTTGTTTTATAAATAGTTTTGTCAATCGGATTGTGGCCACCGCAGAGAATAGCATCTATTGATTCAAAGTGAGTACGTTTGCTGTCCCTTGAAAAATGATTCCGAAATGACCCACAAAATTTTCATTTAACGCAAGATCTTCACTTTTACATCGATTATCTTTATCTTGAAATTTTTTTTGGAACAATGATTGAATTTTTAATTTGTTCTGATGGCTTTTGCAAGCGAATCATATTGGAAGGCCAATATAATTTTTAATCAATTTTACAAATTTTGTCAATCAATCGAGTCATTTCATTAACTTGTGAAGCTCCCTCTCGCGCACAAATGTAAGAACTGCTAAAGTGCGATGCTCTTCAACGTTGTCCTCAATAAATTGATTTTAATACTTGAATTGTATCAAATTTAAGGGATGACAAATTCTCGTCTTTATTTTTTAGAAGGAATGTTATTTAAAATTAACAAAACATTTAACGAATCAATTTTGTTAAGTATGAATGAAACAACTTTGTTACGTTCCTTTACCAGCAAATATTCCATCTTGAAATAAATCAAGTGCTCTCAATTTACGAATCGTTGCGTCGAATACTGCAAAGCGGTTAGCTGGGACATTCGAATGCAGTATAACGTCACGTTCGAGCAAAACGTCCGCGGAGCTATCGACGACCGAAAGAAGTGCTTTAATCGACTAACGGGAGTCGAATTCAATTTGAGCGAGTCGTAGATGTGTTCGAGTGCATATATCTGGTCGGGACGAAAATAACTCGCTGCTTCGAAATTGTCGAAAAGGTTCTGTCCGCTCGTAAAAGTGCACTGCTGGCGCGCAGGCTCCGAATTTCGCACGTGCACCTGCGCTAAAGAGCTTGCGCGTCGAGCACCGTGCAGGTGTCGCAATGAAATTTCGGAAACTTCGTCATCTCGCTAAACGCATTTCGACGCGACGGAACTATTGCTGCTCTAATTCGACGAGTGGTACTTGTTTCACAGAGAGGATAATAGTATTATAATCATCGAATTTGTCCTCTGGAGTTAACATATCTCACTCTTTTCATTCAGTACACTTATTTATTTGCGTGGGATTTCGTTAGCTTTTGTGCGGCAGTCAATTAAGGCGGTTCAAGTATTGATCTTTGCACTTGAGATCTTCAGCGCCTCGGAGGGTTCAAATTGGCAGTAGGTTTCATTTTCATAGCGATAATGGAGAGCTGCTAAGGCTTCATCCAAACATTTCTCCGTCTATATTTTGTTGGCTTGACCGTGGTCGATTATAATTTATATATTATTTATACATTATAATTTTAAATGATTATCGCAGAATCTACACAGGAATAAAAGTTCTACTGAAAATTACAATAGTTTCTTGTAAAAATTTTTAGTTTTATTTTAAATTTATTACAAGTCTAAAAAATTTGACTATAAAATTCTAGTTGTTTTTACAAAAAACTATTGCAATTTTTAGTAGAACTTCTTTTTCGTGTAAAAAATCTCAGTTATGTCAATTAATATCTTCTCTTTAAACGACTGTACTGCACTGTTTTCTAAAATGTAGAGTAGTCTTTGATAGTAGTGCGTCAGAGGTGATATTGGACGAGTGTGAATTTAGTGTCCGAGCGAAGTGAGGATGATAATTCACACGTGTCCGAAAATCACTTCTGACTCAAGTATCAAATACTATTTTACGCTAACTAGTACTTTATGCAAAGTTGCAGAAAAAATTTAAAGAAACATAAAAAGTAGAAAAATTGCCATAATCACCACGACTCCGAACGCTAAACTCGAGCGCAACGAGCCGCGCAAGTAGCAGCATTGTTCAAAGTTGCGGCGATAAATTAATAAAACTGCGAGCAAAGTATCAGAAAGCGAAGTAAAGTCAGCCGCATCAAAAGTGCCCGCTTCTGGCACTTCGGCCAACTTTTCCGATAATTCGCAGGGCCGCCGCTGGCCGCTAACTTTTTTAGCCCGAGTGATTTATCGTTCGCGCGGCGCACGCAGCCACCGGCACCTGCGCCGATTTGCGTGTACGCGGACAGTAACTCGGGAACTCGAGGCGCCTGCCTCCCGGAATCCTTATAGAAATCCGGGGCAACCGAGCGGGAGTATCGACGTCTCGAGGGGGGCAAACAGTGCATCGGCCGCCGCGGGGGGGAAAGATTCGACGCGCGATCCCGGCGTTCCGACCGCAGGCACGTTTCGACGAATGTCGCGATGCCCCCCAACAAATTACGCGGCTGCTTCCGCCCCGTGGAGGCGGCGAAATCCACTTTGCTCGCCGTGCGCTCTCTTTCTCTCTCCCCCGATCTTCCGTTCGCGCGGTAATGGAAAACACGTCGGGTGAGCTTGTTTGAATTCGAGCGGGCTTTTTCGCATTTCGTTTATTTGCCGAGGAGGGAATTCAGTTTGCGCGTCGTAAGATGTGCTCGGATGCTTTTACCTTTCGTTTTGTTTTTTCGATTATTGAAATAGTTTTGTAGCTTCGCTGTTTCATTAAGTTCACTGAAATTATTTGATGTTAATCTTTATACTTCTGTTGTGGTTTATTTTTTTTAAATAAAAAAGGGCACTCGATTATTTAAAATGTCTATCGCATTCTGCTTGAGCTAAATCAAATGCGAAGCTACAGAGTATGTCGGGGTATGTAGTGATAATCTTCTTTGCTGTTAATTGTTGCACAAGTCACCGTTGTACTGCCGTGCGTCCTTAAGCGGATGTAAACCCATGGTGAGGAAGCTGTTTTACCGGCATCGATATTTTCTTGATGAATAAAAATCAAAACAAATTTTCGAAAAAAGCGCAACGCGGTGCCCTTGGTAATGGCGTAAAGATTATCTGGTTTCCATTTCAAGTCATTCCATTCAAAAATCTAGGAGAAAAATGGTTTGAAAAAATTTACGTTACTGTTTACTATTTGAAATTGAAACCAGATCATCTTTACGCCATTACCGAGGGCACCACGTTGCGCTTTTTTTCGAAAATTTGTCTTCATTTTTAATAATCAAGATAATGTCGATGCCGATAAAGTCAATTCCTACAGATGACTTTTACATCCCCTTACACTGAGAAAAAGGATTAGTAAAAATTACTATTTTTCTATTAAAAGGGCGATCTACTCGACCATAAAAAAAAGATTACTAAACTTTTCATAATTATTATTATACTTTTATGAGATATTATAAAAGTTTAAATAAAAATTGCTAAAGTTTAGTAAAAATTGCTACTAGTTTAGTAAAAATTGTTACGAGTTTAGTAAACATCGTTACTAGGTCGAGTAGGTCGCCCTCTTACGAAAAACATAGTAATTTTTCCTAACCTATTTTCTCAGTGTAAATGGGAAACTATACACGATTATTTAACATATTCTGTAACTACTTGATGAACTGCAGAACGGTGGAACCAGCAACCGTCAATCGTACATAGCAGCATTTATCACAAAAGACGCTAAAATTTCCGCAGAAATTCGCGAGTGATAAATATCGGCCACGCCGAAGGCAGATAGCATTGACGGAGGAGGCGAAGTGGCCGCGTTCTAGTGGGCGCCCGTAGGGGGAGAAGCTTTTGAAAGCTCAACTTTCAACGGGTGCCGCGCACAAAGTTCGGAATATCACGATGGTCCACGCGGTGGCAAGCATCCTCGTATCGGCGTGCGGTCGCGCAAGTCGGATGGCGCAATACGCTTGCCGCGCGAGTGCACGCCGACGAAGTTTACACGGGACTCACCCGACTATACCGACTCCTAGGCCACGTACCACCGTAGGCGCGCTATCGCGCACTCCACCGAAGGTATTGACATTTGCACGCGATTTCGCGTTCCATTAACGCGACACTTTAGCGGGTCCTCGCGAAAAATATCTTGCCGTTCTGCATGATTTTGCTGGTGTACATTTATCACACACTGACAATGAGAGAAATGATATTGTAAAAATTACTATGTTCCATAACAAAAGCGGGACGGACTCGACCTATGAGGATTTTTGGTATGCAACATAGTAATTTTTATTACGTGCTGTAGTAAAAATTGTTATGTTGCATCCCAGATAGCAAGAAACGTTGAAGAAACGTTGAAGAAACGTCGTCCTGGAAACCAGGGAACGTTGCTTGCCCTTACAAAAATAAACTACTGACAAAACTATGGACAAAACTATTGGATAAGCAACTGTTGAACTGCTGGTGAACTACTGATAGATCACATAATTCCAATAGTAAATTGGCGACTACTAACTAACTACTGACTGGAAACTACAGGTAAATTACTTCTAAACTACTTAGGAATTTTTTGAAATGTTGGCAGTAGTTGCCAATTTACTATTGGAATCAAGTTATTCATCAGAAGTTTTAAGTAGTTCGCAGTAGTTCTTACAGTAGTTTTGTCCAGTAGTTTATTTTTGTAAGGGTGGTTAGTTTCGATTACGTTTCAGAAACGTTTCTGAAACGTTAAAATGTCCGCTGAAGTTTCAAAACTAACGTTTCTGAAACTTTTTAGAAAACTGTATTTTGCCCGTTTATCAAACGTTTCAAAAACCGTTTACAACATTTTAACGTTTCTGTAACGTTTCTGAAACGTTATCGAAACTAAACAAGCAACGTTTTCTGGTTTCCAGAACGACGTTTCTTCAACGTTTCTTTGCTATCTGGGATATCAAACATCTCACTTTTCTTATGGAACATAGTAATTTTTACAATATCATTTCTCTCCGTGCATAACGTGGTTGTGATGAAGACAATTTTTACTCTGCAGTGATATTCTTTGATTTGTAGACGAATAAATGTTAATTTAGTGATCCTTTGTTTTCCTATGAAGATTGTGGAAGGACGTTGTAAAACATTTAAGAACGCGATTTGATTGGTTTATGAGTATAGTTGGTTGAATGATGCCAAAATTCAAAAAGTATTGTAACCTCAAAAATTATAATGAATCATACATTTGGGTAAATATATACGTATGAGGAAATTTAAGCGCGCGAAGTGCGTTGGATTTTGCTAGTAATGTAAAAGAGGAGAAATAAAAAAATTTTCTCCTAACGCTTCGGAAGAAATTGAGCCACTTTAACTGCAATTGGCTCAATTTTCACTCGAATTGAGTGGATTTTCAATTTTGCACTTTATTAGAGTTGAAACGATGAGTTCCAATGCTGAATGTAATGTTCAGCGATTCCAAAACTATCTTATCTTATTGGCGTCTCCGACACGGACAACTTTCTATAAAAGAAGTCTAAAATGCTTTTTTTCTAACAAACAGAGATAAAATGCACTTTCTCGCTTTCGCCAGAGCGTGAAATTTTTAATTTGCACCTGAAAAGGATAAACGACCACTTTCGGGTTGTCTGGTTTAAAAAATAAAATAAATTTGATGGGCAGAAATGTAGGATAAATAAAAATAACACTTTTCTTTATTTTTTTAAAGAAGCTAAAAGAACATCCACTAACTGACGAAACTTTTCGGTTGAAAGTCGGTTTTGTAAACTTGAGGTGGAACTTGGTTTTGCTGTGATTATACTAATAAGAAGCAGATTGTTTCAGAGCGCCGTAATTAGCGCGACAAGATTTCCCGCCCCAGCAGTTAAGGCATGCATAAAGAGGTGGGTCGACCGCTACGCCAGGGTGGCACCAATTCACCGTCAGTATTCTGCAACTGCCTAGCAAAATACCCCCGCCTCTTATAAACATCTTACTCTAGCGAGACTTCATTCGCTGAGGTAAAATTACCTACGACCAGAGCCAATTTAATTTATTCTGAACTTTGTTTTACCTCGCGCCTTAAAAAAAAATAATTATACTAAAAAAGAGGGCATGATTGTTAAATCTTTTTAGTTTCTCTGAGTTATTTAAAAAAATTAAATCGAATTTCAATAATATGTAAAATAAAATATCGAATTAATTTATAAATTCAGAAGCTCGGAAAAAATCTACGATGATGGAACAAGATTGTTCGTGTGTGATCAGAAGTTGCTGAAACTGTTGGTACGTTAACTTTCAATGCAAAACTTTGAGATCGTGAACTTTTAAAAGCCCAGAACATTTTAATAATAAATAACTTCGTAAAACTATTTCATTTTATATTACTGGTAATAAATTTTTAAAAAATCGTACCGCATTATATAGGCATGTCCACATCTATACATTCTGCGATATGAGCATTGAATTTAACGCATTTCATAAAATAGCTGTATTTGACATATGTTTTCTGCACGGGTTCCCTTTATCACGCGAGACTGCTACATCGCAGGTAAAAGCGTGAGTATTTCTAATCAAATTCTATCGCATCTACAACAGAATATTCCATTAACTGAAACACAGACAAAAATTCAAAATTAGTTTTTTAATATAAACATCGAAAGGGGAAAATTAATTTAAAAAAAGCTCATTGTTTAAACGTGGACATAAAAGAAATTACACATTATACAAATCGTAATGCTTAGTATAATTAAAAACGAATGAAATAGTACCTTTACCGAAAACCGACTGGATATTTCGGTGGAAAGTATATGTGAATAATCTAGATTAATTGAGATATACGCGGCAATTATCTGAATAGCTTTGCGCCGCGTAAGATATTATACGGGCACTGCACGCTACAGCAAGCGCACTTCAATAATGAATACAGAGAGCGGCGAAAATGAAACACCCATTGTGCGCAATTGAAACGCCACTTTTCACAGCCGAAGCGCTCCACTCGAGCACATCCCCGCTTGATCGAAGTAATTTCCATCCACCGCTAAAACCGAAGCACTAAAAAAGACCAGCAATTTTTCGCGAAACGGCCGAAGCCTTGCGTCGTCGACTTCACGCACGCGAACATATATCGGGCTAATCGCTGAACCATTTCTCTCTCCGGCGATGGCGAAACAAGCGCGCGCGCTGTGTCCCTCGCTCGGATGTCGCTCCCTCCTCGTCAAACGCGCACACCGAGCCCCGGCGCATATCTCACGCACGTGCACCCCGCGCTCATAACGGACGCGTGCACGCCTCGCCATGGACTTCGATCGCCCGGCGAATCTGCGCGCCGTCAGCGGGTACAGGCGCACCGGGCTCTTCCGCGAAAACCTGTCGGCCAATCGCATTTATCGGATCCGCGCTCTCGTGAATAATGCGAGCAATAGCGCCGTGCATAATTTGGGACGAGGAGGAGGGAGCGACGTGGGCAGTTCGTCGGGTCGACACGTGCTGAGCGGGAGATACACGCGGCCCGAAATCCCGTGCGAAAAATTAAGCAGTGCGCTGTTTCTGCAAGAGGCGAGGGACGTATTAGATGCGATTTTGTAAGAAGAGTGAATTTGCCGGGAGGATTGGGAGGAAAGGGTTGAAACTGTTTTAAGGTGATTTATTCGCAAATTAAGTTATAAATATAAATTAAGTTACAATGCACTTTTTTGTATGTGAAATAATAGTTTTCTATACAAGGACGTAAAGAAGTAGTTTATTCATATTCTGATCGTAGCGTAAGGATAATTTCCAGCGAGTGCTTAAAATGTACTTATGACATATTGTTTTCGATAAAAAGTGAATAAAATACGTACTGATGTGAGGAGAAGTGAAGTCATCATCATCACTATCTTCTGAGTGAAATCAAATTCATTACCAGAGATGATAATCCATCGTGCTTGTGATACAAATAGAGTTTTTAATTTTTTAATTTAGAATCAATCCATTCAACATCTATCCGAAAAGTTTAAAGTGAAGATAAAA
Source organism: Eurytoma californica (assembly GCA_035586675.1). Taxonomy (NCBI): domain Eukaryota; kingdom Metazoa; phylum Arthropoda; class Insecta; order Hymenoptera; family Eurytomidae; genus Eurytoma; species Eurytoma californica. Next base: position 4,950 of record JAXIUT010038237.1, on the reverse strand, counting down.
AAGAAGCCAACATTTAATTAATGACTTCTCTTTATGGCAATTGGATTATTCTATAGATCACTTAAAGTCAGTGGGATTAAAATTAATAATATTACAATTTTGAGTGTTTTTATTTGCGAAAAATTGATCAACGCCTCTTCGAATACGTTCGCAGTACCTTAATTTTGGACGTCTCTACTCTACTAGGACTAGTGATCACTTTGATCACGGAAGTGAATATCTAATGTAAAATGTTTTCAGAATCTGAAATCAAAAACAGAAGATCCAATTTATAAACCAAAAGTTTACCATAAATCGAAACAGTAAGTATACTGTTATCAGTTATGAAACAGCATATACAAATAATTTCCTTGCTAATTAAGAAACACGAAATCAAGTGAAACGATACTAATCATTTATCGCTCGTGGAATGTAAATTAGCGGAGACAAGCCAAGGGGAACTAATGCGCAAATGAAGCAGCGCATAGGCGGCATTTATTTGAAAAACGTTTAATTAAAGCGATCGCTCGAATTTATTAGCCGACCAGTTGTAAGTGTTTCAGCAATTAGTCCGCTTTTTATTGTCATCCGCCCTTAACTCCCTCGCTGCTTCATTCCGAGTGTCTGCGTAACCCGCAATCGATGCGACCACCTGCTCGCCGGGAGCGGCGGGCGAGCGTTTAGCTCGGCTTTTTACCTTCTTCCTTTTTCAGCGCAAGAAATCCTTTCGCAAGTCGGCGACTTATATACAGCCGGTAGAGGCTACACACGGCGAAAAATTTTTACTATCGTAAAAACCTTAATTTCCGTTTATTCTCCGCATCGCTAGTGTTTTATGCCTCGCTTTCGCTCGCCTTTTTTTTTAATAAATCTCGGCCGGCGAGAAATTTATTTTTGATAAATGAAAGTCCTCCTTTAATTTGCGGTACCGCGCGGGATTTCTTGTTGTAATTGTGTTTTGCCAGTTTCACTTAGAAAGGGGCAATTAATTTATTGTGAGCAGTATTAAGGCGCTAAGTAAAATATTTCTTAGTCTTTATGTTTTCGCCTTTTTAATACTAGTGTACACTCTAAAGTACCTCATAAATATTTGCTATTTAATAAAAATAGGATGATTAATAACATACCGTATTAATAACAAGTAAAATAATTACAAGATTATATGCTAATAAAATATTTTTGAAAATATATAGTTACAGAAAGTTAGACATTTTTAGGCAATTGTCAGAGATGAGGTATTACGTGATAAGATACTAGAAAATAATGCAATACCCAGTACACTTTTTTTTGGCATGTAAGAAATGATCATTAGTTAGTTACATAATAAATTTTGCCATGAAATGCTTTAAATAGCATTTCCAAAAATAGATGTCCGTTGAAATTATAAAAAACAAATAAATAAATAAAAATAGAAATAAATGACGTTATCAATTATTAATCGCCAAGTGCGCAGCTAACTGCAACCTTTTCGACAAACAGAACGAAGCCCCCCAAATCTTTTATTAAATTCCCCCGTCTTTGTCCCTTCCTGCCCGCTCTTATCCACCCCCGCTATCCGGCAAACATTCAAATCCGATATAAAATAGCACTAAAGTCGAAAGATAATGCACGCCTCGGAGTTAAGCGGCAAGAAATAAGGTCGTAAAAAAAAGGCTATCCCGAGTGCTCGGTTGGGCGAGCGTTAATTGCTTTATCTTGCACTGAATTCACTCGCGCGGCCGGGAGCGTCGCCGTCGTCACCGAGCGAACTTCCTCCCTTTTTTTACCCCCTTCTAGTCCCGAGACATCGCTAATCCGCGTCGTGGATGCGACACCTGAGGAGAAAACGCGGACTTTCAGTTTTTAATTAAGGTCTCTTTGCCGCGCGATAAAATGATAAAACGCTAATTAGCCGGAGATAGCGGGTCACGTTATTAATCCGAGTAGAGGACTAAGGGGGAGTTGGGAGATTGGTCGAGTAAAAGGGATTTACTGCCGCTTTTTGAGGGATTTTCGAGGTAGTAATTTGAAGTGCGGTATTCAATGAGACGTTATCGTTAAATTTATGGCGTTAAGCGCAGTTTATGTGGTTAGCGTATACAATTTCAGACATGCGCTTAATGGTACTTAAAATATTCAAGGCTTTTTGCAAAAAGCATTACTGTTTTAACAAACAGCTTGTGAAAATGCAACGCAATTTATTTAACTTTATGTGGTAATAAACTTCACACTGCATGGAAACAGTAATCATTATTTTAAAATAATCAATATGTGATAATGTAGCAATTAACCAAAGTGTATTCAATACACCTTTAGTACATGAAGTGTTATCGCTCATATTGTTAAATGCATGATTCACTTGTAATCACTCTAATATTCGACTGCACCTGCAGGTAATGTGGAAAATTCAAATGCACTATTTGAAAAGTCAGTCGATTCAATCGACCAATCAGAGAAACGAGAAAACAGCCATTTCAACGAGTCAGCCCCTATTGCGTTGACCTAGATGCTCACCATCGATAATGGGATAGGCAGTGACATCGAGAGCTTCGGCTGGAAAATCAAAAGAAATTGAAGGAGCGGCTTGTTTCAGCTTTTGCTAATTTTTCAGTAATCCATTTTTTTCCGCCAATATCTCTTTATGAACTTCGATGTGGCTAATTGCTCCCAGCACAAGATTTACTTTGTTAGCAAGAGTCTTCTAAATGTAATTAAAATGTATACCGGTAGATCTTGAAAATTGTGTTAGTCTTTGAAATACACGGAGAGAAATGATATTGTAAAAATTACTATGTTCCATAAGAAAAGTGGGACAAGCTCGACCTATGAGGATTTTTGGTATGCAACATAGCAATTTTTACTACAACGCATAATAAAAATTGCTATGCTGCATGCCAAAAATCCTCATAGGTCGAGTCCGCCCCACTTTTCTTACGGAACATAGTAATTTTTACAATATAATTTCTCTTCGTGCATAGAATTAAATATTATACCTATTTAAAAAAATTGATTGGATTTGGTGAAAAATGGGATTGAAATACTTTTATATACGTAGGTTCTTTTTTCAGAAATTTCGTCGTTTATTTTGACAACTTCGGGGAAGAGTGCTTAATAAAAACCAAGAAGAGGAGATTCATAGTCGGAGAGGCTTTAAACGGATTTAAGAGAGGAGTGAACTTGAGTAAAAGTCGCGAGAATTTTAAGAGAAGGCCGTTGAGAGTCTGCGCAGGAGGCGTCGATTTGTTCAAACTTGTAAGTACGCCGGAATTCGTAATCATCAAAAACCAGACAGTCGTGCTGTGGTCTTTCAGGCCCGGTAGACTACAACGGTTATTAATCTTCGAAATGTCCGGCATTCTTTCAACTTTCTATGCGGAAAGTAACGTTAGGGAAAATACTTATTGATTTTTTAAATTACTATATTCAATTTTAAAAATTAATACATTTTTTATTAAAATCTATAAATCAATTTCATGCCCTAGAATATAATCAATTGAATACAGAAGGAAATAATGCAGGTATTTTTTAAGAGTTTAAAATACTTATCTCTTTACATATGCGTAACACTTATGTATATCTAGAAAGGCAATTATTTATAATATTCGTTTGCTTAATAAGATGTGCAAAAATTTATTATTTTGTAATTCTACATAATAATTTCGCAGGTATTTTGAAGGTTCGAACTTATAATAGACTGGCATGCGGGCTTGAATATTTAAAAAATTTTAGCATAAATTCGAAACATTTTTAAATCAATAAATCAATTCAACTTGGAAAATTACTTACAAATTCAATGAATGTAAGCAACAACTATCCGTATAGAATTTTAATAAAACTGCAGGTCTAACTATAAGCAATTATATTCACCCTCGTGGTGCTTTATATAGCTTTAATATATCGATTTTATCTTTACAACCTTTCCCGTGCATTTTAAAAATACGACTTCCACATTAAATCTAAAAATAAAAAAAAAGTACTTTAAAAAGAAACTCTATTTTGCTACCTCGGCAACGATGTTCAATTCAGCCTCAACCCTATTTTTTACTTTTTTTTCCATCGACACATCAGCATCGTTCCGCCCACGGATGGAAAGAGTCGCAGCTCGCCAGCCGACGCAATTAACCGTGACGTCGAAAGGCTGCGAGGACCGGCGAAATGAGCTGGCGCGTAGGCGCGGGCCCCGCCGGGGATTTACGAGGACAGCCCGCGGGAGGGGCGTTTCCGCGACGCGGAGATTCCGCGGGCTCGTTACGCGCGGCGACCGTCGGCGAAATTTACGTCGACGGGCGCACTTTAGCCCGCCGCCGCCGTTACGTAAAACGCGGCCCGCGCGAGGGACGAATCGATATTATCTATCCCGGCCGCGAGTGGCATCCGCGCGCGCGGCTGAGTGCCGCCGAAACCCCGCGCGCTCAATTTGCTCTCGTCGGACGAGCTCTCTGCCGCGCGCATCCCCGCCTCGTCGACGAGCCCTCTCGCGCTGCCGCGCAGCCGAGAGTGGCCTGGAGTGTCTTCATATTGGGTTATCTTTTTCGCTTTTTCGCGTTTTAATGTGGGGAGTCCACGCTCCAGTGTCTAGGACCGATAGTTCCGTTCGTGAATGAGGACGCGAATGTAAAATGTTATTTAGTTTCCAATAAACTGAAAGATTATTTTTTTTTTTTTGTTGTGGAAAAACTGATATAACTGTGCAGGAGACTGGGGTTACATATAATCAGTTGATTCTGGTTCCATCAGTCAATATTTAATCTTCCTGAGTGTAACTATACCGGTAGATTTCCCGATCAGCATTGAAAAATCCTAATGAATTCTAAATGAATCTAAATGAATCCGCTTGTTTTGCAGTTCATAAAGCATTCATAAAGCATTCATAATTACAGTTAAAAAAATAAATAAATAAATAAAATTGAAAAAGAAATTACTCTAGAAATATTTCTTTTTTCATTTTATTTCATAAAATAAAAAAATATACTTTAAAATATACTTTTTTAT
>JAXIUT010038226.1:0-13186 GCA_035586675.1 Eurytoma californica | reverse complement strand
GGCTCCATCTATCTAGAGATTGAGAGATTGTGAGACGGCGGTAAATATTTACAATCGTTTACTCGCGATGGCCAATCATCAGCGGAGCTGGCCTCTCTCTCATTTAGAAATAAAAAATTTTCTTCATGTCAATCATGACATGACGAAAAAAATTATGACGGTCATGTCTACTATTTAGATGAGACGAGTCATATGACTAATTAGTCTGTGACGGGCATGTGACCGTCATTGGATTGGTCATATGACGATTATTTTTCTGACGTGTCATAGCGCATCACTAAATCCGTACGAGCACTCGGACATCGACACGTACCTGCCTGATGAAGTCCCGATGGGAGAAGGGCAGCCAGAGCGTGGGCAGGCGCAGCGCGCCGGCGGCGGTGATGAGGAACCGGGCGGCGGGCCCGCCGCCGACGACCACGCCCAGGACGGTCCGGCCGGCGCGCAGCTCCGTACAGAAGCGGTTGAGGAGGGCCGTGGGGTGGCCGGCCGGGCCCGCCGCGTCGCCGGCCTGCTGGCCCGGCAGCAGCAGGCTGCGCGCCTCGACGAAGCCGAGCTCGGCGTCGGTGTGGGCGAGCTCGTGCACCGCCTCCTCCCAGGCGCGCTGCACGTCCGCCCGCGCCGGCTGGCTCTGGGCGAGCACCACCAGCAGCCGCCAGCTGACGCCCCCGTGGGAGCCGCGCTGACGGCTCTTGACCGCCGAGCGCGCCGGCATGTCTGCCTCCGCCTGTGTGCACGAGTCCCGGGTGTGGTGTAATAGCAGTTCGCTGGCTGACTTTTTTCGGTGTGGAGACCTTTTTTTTTGCCCCCGAGGCGCTGGGGAGGCTTTTTTGCCCGACGTTTATTAATGAAAAGTTCGCGCGGGGCGTGAGCCACACTCCAAGTACTCTCGAGCTACACTTTTCTGCTTTTATGTTGCGCGAGATTGTGGATGATGCATCAAGCATTCGAGTTGACATTTTTGTTTGGTTCTTTAATAATTTTGCGTTTTTTAATGCAAAATAAGTTCATTGAGGAATATTGAGTTATTCTAGTGTTCCAGTATTCAAAGCGCTATTCATTTTTTCATTTTATTCGTCAGTTCATTCTCGCGTCGTAATTTTTAATTAACGGATTGAAAGGCGTAAGCCAATATTGAAATATGAAATATGAAATATTGAAATTAAGTGCTGACAAAATAAAAGAAAATAATTCAGTTATAAGAATCGATAATTAATAGAATATTCTGCCATGATAAAGAGGAAATTAAAAATGTGTTGCAAAATATTTAATTGAATCTGACAGCCTCTCGAGGTAATGTATAAAGAAATCATGTAATTTTCTTTGGCTTTTACGGGAACTCACCAAGTATTTACCATATCCCGTAAAAAGTGCATACAGTGCGCAAAAAAATAAATTCATGGAAATATTTTCCTCCAGAAGTTGATCTGAACTGTTGATTCTAATATGATAAAAACAGTAGATATTGCCGTTGAATGGTTTACACTTGAAAGATGATATTTATCGCATTCATTCATTTCATTTATTTCATTTATTCATTCGATCTGTAGAAAAAAGTGTCGATACTATTTTAACCTATTAAATCTTTGAAATTCTCGATTAAAAAATTTTTTTACAACTACAATGATCTTTTTCATTGGAGAAATACAATATAGTTTAATGCAATGCAAAAAATTTTAAATGAATAGATATTCTTAACGTATTGTTTTTTGAAACAATTAATTATTCACTTTCTATCATTATTAAAGTTATTAAAGAGAACTGCTTTAAAGCGTAATTAGTGGATCTACGGAACAATGGCTGCTTCATTTCAATTTAAGCTTTCCATATTATACTAATTATGCAAACTGTTTAATTTTACATAAAAGCAGAAATCAATTTACCCAAACAGTCGATTTATTTACAACAAAAGTAAGTTTTAATAATAAAATTAAAAAAAATCTCATCAAATCGAAACCGCAGCTCCAAAAAATTCTCTCGAAACTAAAAGTACAAAAACTTTTGCAATCACAGCATTCCTGTTTAATTAAAAAATAACCTTTCCAAAAAAAGAAAAGAAAATCCGCGCTTTAAAGCCCTTCCACGTCAATTCCATTTCGCGCCGGAACAATATATGCCCAGCGGTGAACAGGCCATTTGTTGTTCGAAAGTGACGGGGCTCAGCGGCTCATTATCATTTCCGCGCGCTTAATCCACAAACGCGGAATAAACGGATAAACTCGGGAGGCTGGCGGGCCGCTCGCGTGGCGCATTCGGTTTCGCGTGATCGATGATCGGCTCGGCCGGGGTGTGGTTCTCGGGCTATACTGCCGCGTCGAAACGGCCCGAAGTCCCGCGAAAAGACTCGACTTATCGAAAATTTCGAGCGTACCTTTTCCGGGTCGCGGGGCGAATGAATTAAAAAAAAAATTTGAATATTATATGAGTGCTTTCCCGAGCGCGCCGGAACTCTCTCTGGCTGCAGCGAAAAGTTCGGGGGGAAAAAAAAGTTCGCGCACGACCGGAGCGGCGGAATGACGATTCGGAATTTTGCTTATTCGAGAAATATAAGTTTTGCCGTCTGTTTGTTCTCGAACTCGGCTGTTGGTTCGAAATTCCCGGTCCGCATCTCTTTTATTAGATAGAATATTGTGATTCTCGAGCTTCGCTTGTTTTAGCCTGTTTCGTGTAATTTTCGAAGCGAGTTAGAGTTGCATATTGTAACACTGCAGATTACATTTTTCTATCTATCTTTCTTCGAGATAGAAAATTAAAGTTGGTATAAATTAAAATTGTATATTTCTTGTTTTTTGTTTATATTTACTTAAAAAGTAATTAAAGTGAAGAATTGCAATTTCTTTTCATGGAAAATTTTGTAAAACAGAGATTATGTCGTTAAAATATTTTGTTATGAATAGAAACTATGTTTATTAAAGTCATAAAATAAAGATTGAGTTTAAAAATCTTTTACGCTATATTACCGTATAGGATTTTAAAAGTAACTTCATTTCTATACGTACTTTTGTAAAAAGGGCGCATTCTTTGTTTACTTTATTGAATAAAACATAAAAACAATATAAAATTCACAATGAAATCAATACTCCAGTATAAAAGATCTTTTCCCTACTGTATACTATAAATGCTCCGATTTAAAGTTGATGCCTTTCCATACTCGTCTGTTACTACTTGAATTCCCGTAGGTGTCTTATCATACTCTTTAATACTTTTACATTTTACCGAACGCAACCGGACGGGCTTCTAAATAAAATATTTAGTTTCCTATCAATTTTATTGAATGAAAACAGTGTGTAAATATTGATCACCTGAAAAATTTCAGGATCGAGCGCGTATAAATAAAAAAGAAAAACGCGCCAACACGTGGAGCGCGACCATAAAGAGGAGTTATCCCTCCGTTTTTCCGGTCGAAAAATCGATATCTCAAAAATCTCAATTTACATCCAGGAGCCCCCCCGGTACCGCTTATACTACGTGACGATTACGCTCATGCATAATTCACGCGTCGGCGGAAATGGCCCTTGCCCGCGTTTTTGCCAGCCGCTCGTGTTTACATCCCGACGCCTCCGTCGCGCCGTAATCCCGCTCCTCTCCCGCGCTCACATATACTTTAACTCCCCGGGATTTAAAGTTCATCGTCTCGCGCGTCGCACCGATATTTTCGCTCGAATTTCGAGCCGACCCCCCGGGCGCCAATATTACGCCTCCCGGAGGTGCAATTAGTCGACTGCCGCGGCGCTATATTTTTTTTTTGTCGCGAGAGCGCGTAGTCTCCGGGGAACTGTCCGGTCACGTTCCGTTTCGCATTAATGCATTTTTATGCGGCGGAGCGATCGTCGCGTCTCTCCCTTTTTTTTTTCGTCGGCCACGGCCTCTAGCGATTTTTCGCGAGGCACGTCACCCGCTCGCGTCGAACTGGAACGTTTAAACAAAGCAATTTCGATGTAAGACTCGCGGAATTGCGCTTAGCCGCTGATCGGCTTACTCTTCTATATCCAGTCTTAACATACTTTTTTCGCGTTACCGGGGTATAATGTACGCGATTCTTCGCTCTTAGGCGCACAGATTTGAACGCTCTTTTTCAATGCTCAGTCGCGCTTGGCTCTCCATTTGCAATAAATTCCTATATAAGTCGCGCATTTTTAAGCTTTCGATAAAATTGAAAGGTGCAGCCCCGCTTAATGCAAATATTAATCGAGTTGCGCGGAAAAATTTAATTGAAAACCCGTGCATATTTTAAAACGGCTTTCATCAATTTCCACCGGCGAAATAATCAAATTGAATGTTCCAGCTATCAAAAATTCGTATCTCCGCGAAGAAAAATAAAGGGGCGAAACAGCACGAGTGAAACATCCGCGCGCGGTTGTATTCTCGCCCGCGTAAAAGAGGGTCGCGCTCGTCAAAGCGAGGCGAAATCGAATAATAAAAAGTCTCCCCGGGCTCGGTCGGTTCGTTAATAACTCGAGGACTCGGCCGACCTCGAGTGCACGCGCATTAAGTAAACGAGCCCGGGCCGCATTCGTCGGGATTAAGGAGCGCGAGTACAACGGGGGGGGCTGTTTACGTCGCTCGGCTTTTCCGCGCCCGCCCTAATTGACACCGGCGAGCTTCGGCTCGTTACCGCCGCGGCATTGACGCTGCGCGAAATATTTCAGGGCATCTGCGACGCGCGCCCGGCATCCGCTCGTAAATGAGCCTTTCGGGAGTCCTCGCTTCTTGTCTAATTATTAAGCGGCGCCGTCTCCGGCCGGCTGTATTATTCACCCCGGCGCCCGGGACTCGTCGTCCTTATATACACTCCGAGTGCGGAACCGATATATCGACGAGCCGAGCGGTGATTCCCGTTTAGCCCCGGGCTGACGGCGTGTTTTTCAATTAATTTTGCATTCCGCTTCTCGCCGGTGGAGAGCGGATTTGTTTTAACCGGGGAACGAGCGGTTTTAACTGTACTTTGATTTCTATTATCGGCGCGCTCACTTCGCTGGGCGTTTAGCCGCGTACGTTACTTTAATTTTCTTCGCTTTTCTTTTCAAATCACTGGGAGGAAGTAATCACTTTGCTGGTTTATTGCGGATTTTTACGGGATTATAAAGTTCCTCGCGACTCCGTAAGCACCGGTTTATCGTTTTGACATTTTGCATGCTACGTTAAATTCGCGACGCGAAGGGCATTACTATTTCACTGTCATATCGATTGTTTCAAACAATCAGAGTTTGATATATTATTAAAATTTTTTTTAACTATTAAATTGAATGCACCGCCGACAATTTGTTTCCTTCCTTCCGGCGACACGGTAAATGCGATTTGGACATTATGAATTCTCAATCGCATTAAAAGCGCAGCTCGAGTAATATGAAGTGCGTTCGACCTTGTAATTCAATTATTCTTTATTGCCAAATAAAAAGCTGATTACAATAATTGAACCTCCCCTGCTCTTTCACGGCGAAAATCTAATTAACAAAATTTTGATGCAGCTTTAATGAAACATTTTAACTCCGGTCGAAGTAATGAAAATGTGAAGTTCATTCAATCGTTTATATCCATTATTATTAGCGAAAAAAAGTCTCGTAAACTAAATAGAAACAAAGTTCTGGGAAAATTTAGAAAAAAATTGTGCTTACCTCAGGCATGCTGTTGGAGAGGCCCAGCAGGCCCAGCAGAGCGAGCGCGAGGCATACGCTCTGGGCTCGCATCTTCCGGGGCCTTTCCGCCTTCACTGCCTCCGCCCAATCACATTTTTTCTTGCGGCTTGGGAACTGCACACGCAAAAAAAATAAAGACTATATATATATAGCGCCTCAATCAGTCGAGCGTAGACGAACTAAAGTCCCCCCATATGTTCATCTCTTATCTCAAATGTACTTGTTTATGGAAAGCGAAGGTCGCGCGAAAATATCGATTAATTAAGAAGCTCTTTGAATTAAAGCGCAATCGAGCAGCCTTATATTTAGTGCCGCCGGGGCAAGAAGTTCCTAAGTGAATTTCGCTTGATTTAATGCACAACTCGCCGAGATATTCAACAGTATTGTACAGTTGGCACGAAACAGATTCGCGTGATTTACGACGGGCCGGAATTTTTCGTCGCCCGAGCTGGGCTGGAAAATTTCGCGATAACAGTTAATTTCTGCGCGGCAAATTTGATTTTCGTCCTCCCTTCCCTTCTTGTTCTCTTTATCTCGTCTCAAGGATTAGAGACTTGACTCTCGGTCCATAAAAACAAGCAGCTCTGTTCACATTTCCGAGTGTCTTGGATTAATGCGTCTGGCCGAATGATGAATCTCAGCTTCTTTGTTTTCGAGCGGCCCTCGCGCATAAAATACTTCATCATTTATTTTTTACGTATTATACGCGGATAAATGTTTTCATAAGCAGCCTCTTATATTTTCATACATTCGGAGAATGTACGAGGAAATGGCAAAGTTAGGTGGGCCCCGCCCCGAAAATTGACTGCGGAGCTGCATGCACGATACAGTCGCGCGTAGATGGAATCGCGTGATAGTTTATTCAAATCCTCGAAAATTGCCCCCGGGCGAAACGCGTTACAGTATATATTAACGTGGTTCATTATTGCAATGAACATGTTATTGTTCATTTACAAAGTATATCATTTTTATTTTACGGATGCTTTTTTTATTTAATAAACACACTATCAATGGGAGCAAGATAAAAATAATTCGGTATTGTTCTAAACGACGTGTAATTATTTTTGTAACAAAAGATTGCTGCACTTTTCCCCGGATGCTCCCTTATTATTTTCTAACCCCTCGATGAACCGGGGAAGACTCACTTTACTGGAATTTCTTCGATAAAGGATTTTCTGGAGTATAAATTTGAAATTGACTTAATTTAGCGCTTTTCTTTCCGTAAACTCGGCGTTAAGACTACTTTTCCAAAGTTATATCCCCAACAATATCTTCTTTCGCAACTTGAAATTTTATTCGCAATAGCTATATTTTCAAAGAAAAGGCGCATAAAATTTTACAAAAAAAAAGAATAAAGACTCGCGTAGAATATGGATAAAACAAAAACTGTACAAATAGTCGGGCATATATAATTCTGGATGCAGTAATGAATAACAATATTTTACATTTTTTTATTGCGCTGGACCGAACCGTAACAGTCAAATTTTATGAAGTTGTCAGTGACAGAGCCGCACGTATCGTTGATCGTATAAAACTTTTTAAGAGTCCCAGAGACATATAAAAAGGGCCAATTTACATTCACATCACGAGCCCTGGCCTCCAGCTGGAGAGTCAGCTCGTTTAGCCTCGTAAAGCAGAAATTAATTTAAAATATTTAATATGTAATTTAAAAGCTGCGGGCACTTTCCTTATTATGATCTACGTATCACCGCTCGCTTAAAAGTACGCATTTTTAACGTTTGCCCTCTTGTGACAAGAGAAAATTTCGCGGCTACATTAATTGAAAATATATAAATTTATAAACTGTTATATTAATTTATAACTGCTTTGTTTACCCATTATTAATTTATTAACTGTTATTTTGAATACGAAACGCTGTTTAATTAAAGAGCAATGAAAATACGACGAACTTAAAATTGCGTTTGCGTTAAATCGTTTACGCGAAAAAAAGTTTCTTCCCGCGTATTTTTATATCGATGCACAATAAGCTCTCGCGGGGAAAAATTAAATAGTTTACAAATTGTTGAATGCTAATGAAATTCCGGTTTTTTTCACTGCGTAATTGATAGAAGACTCACGAAAGTTTGCTCATCGCCTCCATTAAAAGTCTATTTATGGATGATTTATCAGGTTGAATATAAGTTCGTACACAGTTGCAAATTACCGGGAGCTACTTTTTCTGCAATAATTACCGATAAAAAATACAATCGCGTTGACGCGCTAATAAACGTTTACTCACGCTTCGATTCGAATTTTTCACGATTTCGTTATAACCAACCACCGGACGCACTCGAATAAACAATGTGCAAATTTTCATAAATATCGCATTGCGGTAATGTCGCCGCAGTTCCGTAAAAAATAAATAAAATTGCAAGAATCGTACGATCATTACCCCGACGATTCAACGTAAACACCACGCGATGATGTCATCATCTATCTATCTGGGTCGAAATTCGCCGGAAATGAGGGGTTGGTGGCTCGAAATTCTGCGCTGATAAACAGAAATTAATCGGAAAATGTAATCTTGAGCGATAAGGACCCTCGGTAAAAAAATAGTCAACTCGAGATTTCTCCTATCGCGGCAGCAGCCTCCCCCACCCCTCGGTCTTTTTCTCGGGGCTTAACGAGGTTAAGATATTACATTATTTTCCGGGCGTATTTACCCTGCGGAAGGGTTGGCGTGTGCAACAAAAACGTCCTCGAAGTTCGGGCTCGAGGGTCGCACTCGGGCGAAGTGCAATTAATTACTTAATGACCCTCTCTCCCCTCCGGCATCGCAGTGCATCGAGCAACCTTTTGCGGAAAAATTTAATATCGAAAGGTCGAAAGTTTCCTGCGAGGAGAGGGCAGGGAGAGGCTCTTTGATGTTCGGGGCGACGCCGTGCTGCGCGAAGTTTCGCGCTGCGGCTCGTTGACGCGCGGCATTACAATAATTACCGGCCGAAGATTCTCTCCCCGCTGCGCCCCTCTTCTTTTTTAATCGGAGCTAATGGAGCACGTTTCGTTTTTTACTAGATTCCCTTTATTATCGTTCGAGGACTCGCTACTTTTTTTTTCTTCGGCTTTCTTTTCATTAGACCAGCGGCGCGTTTGCTTATGTTAAATAAACGAAGCGACGCGCAATTATGATCGTGCAGCGAATCGCGAAACACTGTCCAAATGAAATTTACACCTCGCAGTCGGCGCGGCGTAGCAATCCAGCCGTAAATAACGCGAAGCGAAACTAAAAACGCCGTTTACGCGTATTCCGTTAAAATGAAAAAAAAAAAAATGTAAATTGAAAAATTCGGCGCGCTCGTGTTTCGCCAAGTTGACTGAACTGTTGACAAATTATTCTCCACGGCAGAGCGTACATATATACACACCGGTCCGCTGGCGCAAAGTTAATAATGGCTCGCGCAGCGGCGAAAAATGCGCCGTGTTTATCTTTCGTCCGTAAAAAGTGTGGGTCGCGCTTTTAAAAATTGATTTGAATTTGGATCGCTCGCCTAATATTTGCCCGGCGCAAACTGCGATTGTCCGGGCCGCATTGTCGTCGTCGTCGTCGCCGCCGCCCGCGGTGCCACCGCTAATGAATTTCCCTCGTCGCGGATTTTTCCCACCGCGAAACTTTTCACTCCGACCGTTGCTCGCGCCTTCGATAAATAAAAGATCGAGCGGGCCTTTTGTCGAGTTTCGCCGCGCTCGCGTCAAAAGTTTTTCGCGCAAAGTGTATCGGAGCTCGGGTTGCTCTCCTTTTTTCCGTCGTCGCTTAAGCGCGCGTCTCGCGTTACTTTAAAACGCCGAGGCTGGCGGTGGCGATGGGGCGCGAAATTATCGGCGAATTAAACGGATTACAATTAGGCATTAAATTAAATCCCCGGCCGTTAAGTGCATTTACCCCGCTAACGTCCTTTGCACACCCCGTACACTCAGCGTTAAATTAGTTAGTGCCGCGATTTATTATACGTCCTAAGCTCCACGCGCCACTCGCACCCGGAAGCTGCTTACAAAATAAAGAAGAGAAAAACAGAGGAGGATGACAGAAGTACCCTCGTACCGATACGCATCTCCCGCTGAAGATCGCCATCTTCCGCGAGGCTTCGCAAAAAAAAAGCCTCCGGCGTCGTTAATTATGCACGCGGGCGCGCGCGAGAGATAAAAAAAAGCGTCGCAGCGCGCGCGCACACAAAAGGTGCTCTCGCCGGGGGTAGAAAATAAACAAGGTATCAGCGCGCCTCGGCTTCCACTTGACCCCGTTTAACTTGTCCTCCTCGAAGGAGGCGTCCGCGGGGAGGAGATTTTCCTCTCGCGGTGTGTACAATCGATTGCGCCCGCGGGATAAAACAAATGCTGCGGGCGATAAATAGTACGAGAAAAAAGGCGAGGAGATAAAAAAATAAAGCGTGAGGATAGCGGCGCTCACCTGGTCGGGGATAAGGGCGACGTCGAGTAGGCAAGGGCGGAGGCGCTTCGGAGCCGACGACTCTCGCCCGGGGCGAACTCATCGCTGACGGCGAGCGGCTGCAGCACCGCCCCTGCTGCCTGCCTCCTCCTCCTCGGCATCTCCTCGCCACCGCACATCCGCGACGTCAACCGCACTCGCGCTCTCTCCCTCTCTCCCTTCCACCCTTCCTCTCTCCTCTCTCTCCCTCTTCTTTATCTCCTCTCTTTCTCCTCTCTTACTTCGGAGAAAATGGGATTTTTCGTGCGGCTCCGGTGGGGCCGGGGCCACGCGCGTAGCCTCGCCCGTGCGGCCACCTCCTGCGCGGCGCTCTCAAGTGGAACGAGTCCGAGTGCGGTCGGCCGCGAGGACTGCCGGACTCTGGCTGCGATGCTGCGCGCCAGCCATTTTCGCTGGCGCCGCCGCGAGCCCCTCCCGATCGAGCCGAGTGACGTAGGGGATGTGGACGCGCCAGCCGCTAACCCCACCTAGCGAGGCCCCCACGGCCCCGCTTACGCTGCGCCGCGGGGGTGGAGGGGAGCGGGAGGAGACCCCCGCCCCGACCGCGCGAGCTTGAAACGGCCGCGTCTGTGCGACGCGGGTCGCCGGGCTTCTCTCGCGCAAAGTCGCGCGCTCTCTTTCTCCCGTCTCCCTCTCTCTCGTGGGAGAGCGAGCGAGAGGGGGAGAGAGAGGAGAGTTGATCTCCTCTCCTCTTCCCTCTCGATTTCCTAGAGAGGAAGCTTTGCGACGAGCGGGGGGCGAGAGGTTCTTTTTCCTACTTTCAGCGGATAAATGCGTTTTGCGATATCTGATGTCGCGCCGGCTATTTTCGGACGGGAGACGGACCGTTGCCGTTCGGAAACTACTTTGGAGTGCCTTTTTTTCTTCGGAGGATTTTTTTTTCTTTTTTAAGAGGAGAGGGATGAATTAACCGACGCTCGGCTCGGCGGCTTTTTATGTCAACTTTTTAACCTTTCTTTTTTTATGTAAGCCGTCGCGTTTTATTATAATCCTTTTTTTTTTTTCAAGATTTTGAATAATTTAATTTCTCGCTTGAACAGAAAACTTTCGGCCGCGACGCCTCGAACAAGTTTTCGCGAAAAGTTAACGAGTTTGGGCTAAGTTTGCGAGACGAGTTTAAATTATTTTGCGAATTTGAGAAAACTGTTTGCCCGGCGATTGTTTCGTTACGTAAGGCGGCGTCGCGATAAGAATGCATATTGATTTTACGCGAGATCAAGCGAAAACTGCGGGACTTTTCTCGCGTTCGCGCGAATGTCTTGCTAACAAACTTGGCAAGGTAGTCAATAATTATTTGGCATACCTCGTGTAAGGGAGCTGCGTGCCAAGGCACTCGCCAGCTTAGCTCTTCTCTCCTCATTCGTTTTTTTCACTTCCCCGCAGACGCCGGATCACCGACGCTCGTCTCCGCGATTTTTCGAGGCGGATACGTCCGGATTCGTTCGCTGATGGGAATTTAAGTAGCGCGGGGAGTGGAAGCGGAGATACCGGATCGAAGTTGACTTGTCACACTTTGCTCGCCGCGCGGAATTCTTCTCCTCTTATAATGGGAATAACTAGGCCTTTGAAACCCCGGACTTAATAACGCAGTTTTGCCTCAAATACAGGTTCGACGGAGATTTAGAATTGGAGATTAAGCTCAAGTTTTTGTTATAATCCCACCTCGGCGCGGGATAATTAATTGAACAGGAAGGCGGCGAATTCTTAAGGAGGATCGATTTTCGTTCGCGAAAGTTTTTAATAAAATATGCCGGTCGGGAATTTGCATTTTATACATGTATAGTCGCGCGGAAAAAAATCCTCTTAATTCAATCGAATCGAATTATATACTTCTGTGTTTTAGCGCGAATTTTTGCCGGACTATTTTTACGCGTAGCGTTACAATTTCGCCGTGGGAAAATATGCGCCCCGATGAATTTTTTCCATCGCCCGAGAGTCTAGCCCGAGTGCATCATATGACGCGCGTGTGATGGAAATCGAACCTACTTTTCTTGAAGAGGAGATTTACTCGGCTGAAAAACTGAGCTACTTTTTAGATCGAGGTGAAAAATCTATACGACTAAGTTTTATATTGCGCGATTCTTTTTTACGAGGCAAAAAAGTGAACGCGCAAATAGCTCAAATTCACTGTTTTTTTTTTAAACACTCGCGTCTGCACTTTCTTTATTTGCACCTCAAAATACAACGTCGGCATCGGGGTGTAATAAAATACCTTCCCGACCGTGCAATTATTTACCGGGGAAATTAACCGAAGTAAATTAAACGCACTATGCAACAAATTTCAACTTCTCTGTCGAATTACACTTGCGGAGAATTTCCCCATTAAGCCCGCGTCTGACCCAATCCGAATAGTTTCTACTTGTACGAGGCTTCCCGCGCAGAAGCGGGAAGTTTGGCTGCGCGCTTTTTTTGCCAGCCCGATCAGATATGCAGCTTAATTTCGCGAGGCTCCGCGTTTTTTCCGCAACTCGTCCTCGGTTTCCGTTGTATAAAAAAATAAGGAATTTCCCAACCGCGAGTCCCGCGCGCGCGCAAGATTGAATCAAGTTTACGCGCTAATAACCACTAAAAATTCGGTCCAACCCGGGTAGAATTTCGAATTTAAATTTATACGGCATCGGAGCGATCGCTATGACAAAAGGGAAGCCGGAAAAAAACGAGCCGCCGTATCGCCTAGCTCTTGCCGAGAGTGAAAAAATGTAAATTTTCCCGACTGATGGCATTATTGAAAACACGTGTATCGAGCTAAAAATTCAATAAAGTCGTAAACGCGTTATTAGTAACGGGGATCCGATGGAATTTTCAGCGAAAAAAAGAAGAAAGAACCGCGCGCAAAGCGCTCGGACGATTTTGAGAGAAGCAGGTCGCGCGGCCAAGACGAATGAGCATTATCGAGACGAGGTAAATATCCCGCGTCCGCGCGCGGCAAATGAAAAATTTTATTTCCGTACATCCGATAGCCCCCGAGCGACGGGGGGAAATTCCCGAACGTGCGATTTAACATTGTGCCTTATATCGGCGAATATCCCCCGCAGTCTTAGGGAAGCCCCGGCGTATCGATTAAGTGCGGGCGGGGGGGGGGGGGGGGACCCAGTCGAACTATATG
>JAXIUT010038215.1:0-13188 GCA_035586675.1 Eurytoma californica | reverse complement strand
GGCTTCGCCTCGATCGACAATTACATGTGATCTGAGACATTTCTTATTATACAGGGTCAGGTACGTAATATACTATTCCTCGCGTGATCACATACATAAAATATTTAATGAAGTGTCGATCAATCTTTATTTAATCCCAAGATCATTTTTAGACTCGCTCGAAACTACTGCATCAGAAAAAATTGTCTTTACTTTAACAAGGTTGTTAAAATTTTATTTAAATAGGGGAAAGCGGGGCATAGCGGGCCATGGGGAAATGTGAACCTTCGGGACATAGTGGGCCACCCCATTAAATATGTGGCATTTGGTGTGAGAAACATTTATTAACAACAAGTTTTATTCAAAATAAAGTACTTTGAAAGATTATCATTATTACATTTGCAATATTACTATATACAAAAATGTATATAGTAATACTGCACTGTAATAAAGACAATCTTTCAAAATGCTTTAATTTGATTGTAACTTTTTAATAAATGTTTTTCACACCAAATGCAACATTATTAATTGGGTGGCCCACTATGCCCCGAAGGTTCGCATTGCCCCCATATATTAGTTATAAATCATATCTTGCTAAAAATATACATCATACCGTGCAAATACAAAAGTAAAGTTATAAATTGTCAATAATTTTTAAATAATCAATAATGCATTAAAATACTCGTCTTCGTGAATAAATCTTATTATCACTGAGTTCTTCGGAATTTTTTTAATGTGATGTTTAATACTGTATACACAAAAAAATTTTCACTTTCAGATAAAACGAAATCTATTGTTTTATCATGCACCAAGTGCAAAATAAGTACAAAAGCATTGGATGAAAAGTCTGACAAATGTTCTAAATGCAAGTCGAATTTTATCTTCTCTTGCGAAAAATGTTCAAAACAACTATTAGATCGACGCAAGGCTTTTGACCACCTGAATAAAGATTGCGGATTTAAGTGCTACTGTTGCAATCAATGTGATACTAAGTTTACCTGGAAGTGCAGCCTTTCAAGGCACATCCGGGAGGAGCACACGGGAATTAAGCCTGTTGAATGTCCCACCTGTCACCGTATCTACAAAACCGCAAGTAACTTACAAGCACACATAAAGGTCTGCAGCAAACCACCACATCTCCTATGCTGCTTTTGCCCTTTCGCAGCAAAGTATCGTTCGAACTTCAAACGTCATCTGAAAGCGAAACATATGGAGCAGTTAAACACAATCGAAGAATTAAATAATGTTTACAGGAAGATTCTTAACAATGGATCAATAACCAAGACAAGTATGCACTTAAAATTTTTTAGTGATACACTCACGTGCAGAGAAGCAATAATCTTAAGTATTTAATTTATACATTGTAATTCTTTGAAAGGTTAAAAGATCTTAAAAAGAACATCCGTTTACAATTCTTTAATTTTTCTCTGAATTATCATTGCAAATTTTAAAATACACTTATATTTGCCTGTTTAAAAAACATGTATAGTTTTTTGCAGAATCCCAGAGTTCTACATATTGTAAGAGATTAATTTACACTTACAATATAAAATAGAAGCAAAATGATTATTCTAATTATATTTTTACAACCTTCGTATCATCTAAAAAAAATTTCATTAGAATATTGTAACCATATAGCGATTAGACCCATATATTTTTGCAGACCCCGTAGCATCCAGATGCACTTACTATTGCCCTCAGTGCGAAAAAATAGTAAACGTTACAGGGTTCCACGATAAAAGACAATGTCTGAACTGCAAATCGCCAACCCTTTACCAGTGCAATAAATGCTGTCATCAGTACAAGTCCTACCGAGTACTTAATGCTCACTTCAACAAAGTATGCTACCCGAATCAGATCCTGAGCTGCGATCACTGTAACTATACGACTCCATTAAAGTTCGTACTGCGCGAACATATTGTGAGTAAACATATGCCCAGTGAACCGCCACATCTCCTATGCTCTTTTTGTTCTTATGCGGCGAAACTGACCAAGACCTTAAAAAGTCATTTGAGAAAAAAACACTTGGAGCAGTTTCAGAATTAGAGACTGTTTACAAGACGATTTTGAAGAAGGGACAATTCATGCTAGGTATGCTTACCATTCTTCACGTAATTTTGAAAATTAACATTTGTCTTTTTAAAAAGCAAAATATTTTCCAGAAAAAAGGATGAAATCTAGTTCTGATCAAGCAGATGTTTGTACTGAATAGTGTAGGTAAGGATAAACAAGGATAACCACCATTATGTACATGGCACAATTTTATGAATTTTCATTAAAATAATGTAACAATAAATTGATTTGTAGTTCGCGTGATATCCGAGTATAGTCGCTAAGTGCGAAAAAATAATCAACGCAACATTCGCCATAACAGTCAATATCTGGAGTGCAAAATGCTCATCACTTTCCAATGCGATAAATGCGACCACCAACGTTGGGTCTATTTCAATTTTATCAAACACCTGCTTCACGGTATGCTAACCGAAAGATATCCTCAGTTGTGATCACTGTAACTATCACTTCTTATCGAGGAGGGACAGAATACTCTTACGATACACCTCAGGTTCTATAATATAGGGAAAAATGCGAGCAATGTAACTAAACCACAGCGAGGAGTGACAAGATACAGATTTGTATTTCAAGACCCCAGATTGAGTATCGGCGAAAATGCGAGTAGTGCAATTTTAAAACTATGTATATCAAAGATTTGAAACATCACATGGATACTCATTTACTGGAGAAAACACTAGCCGAACCTGATGCATCAGCCGAGACGGATAAGACAAGTGGAAAAAATCAACCTATACTTTTGAGATAGGTACATATAGCTTGTTTTGATTTTATTATAGTTAATAAATGACAGTAGAAAGATCACTAATTTCAGGTCAAGATTCAAATAATTTCTGTTGATTAAGACTACTAGAGTGATATATATAAATACCAACCAGCATCGACATTTTTTTTATTCATTTAGAAGTTAACAAAAATTCTACAAAAAGTTTATGTTTAGCGCCCTATCAAACACAAAAAATGTCTGATTTTAAGTCATTCTATTCAAAATTCTAAGAGAGAAATGATAAAAATTATGTGTTTCAGACTATTGCTGTCTGTTTCCTCTGCTGCTTCCGATTCAGATTTCGTCCTATTTTGAAGCGACGCCGAATCAAGAAGCTAGAGAAGCAAGTCTAGTATAAATGTGGGATATGTTCGTTTATGTCATGTATCCATTATAATCGACTGTTTTAATAATCAACAGTAGCCCTGCTTAGGCTTCTTCATGTTAACTTAATGTCGTTTTAATTAACTCGTTCATTTGTTTTATTTTGTGGGTAGATAATTATACAATATTACAGTGTCATAATTTATATAGATTTACTATTTGACATAAAATATTTCATTGAAGATTACTGTAGTCTTGTAAATAAAACAGAAAAAAAATTACTAAAGTGACAATCAAATTTTAAAATATGTATATTAAATTTTACTAAAATTTGAATACATTTTTACTAGTAGCCATAACTAATTTTTTTTTATTCTTCGAGTAGCAATAACAAGATGATTTGACATAAATGAAGTAAACTAACCATAACAGAAAAGGTTTATCATAACTTGTTCAGATCAGAGGATTTAGTTAAAATATCTATATAGAATATTACACTGTTAATGTAAGATTTTAATCTAAATCAGTTATGTAAAAGCAATTTGAGTGAAATAAAGTTTCTAATTCTAAAATTCGTTACAGAATCTCAAATCACAAATCCTTGTATTATAGGTACAAGAATACTTAAATTTTATCAAATTTAAAATTTTTCAATCTAATGTTTCGATTGCCCTAGTCAGGAACAAAGAGCTAACCGAAATAGCTGTCTTCCTGACAACAAATTAGTTGTTTTCATTCATCCATCGCGTCAGGTACTAGATCTAGTCCCTGGTCTCTCTGCAAATTCCACCCGATCTATAATCGCGCTGTAAAAATAATCACACTGCACACGAGGTCAGCAAGCCCTCGATGACTGTACATCATAAAACGAAATAAGTAAGAAGATAATAAATTTTTACGAAACTGTTGACAATGGCTGTTAATGTCGAGACGATGTTTGACAATTCAGGTAACGTAAAAGTGTATCTTAATATCCATTAATAAATAATATAATAAATATTTATTTGCAATTAATAAGATAATTATAATTAATATAAACTGAGGCTAATAATGTTTACAATCATTGTAAGAGTACATTATTTTTTTTTTTTTTTTTGTTGTAGACGAAGAAATAGATGTAGTCACTGTAGATCCAAACTCTGAAAGAATAATTAACTTTGATGCTTTAATTCGGATATTACTTGAAAATGCTGAGAAATCGGACAATCATAACAATACTGATGTTGGTGCGAGTAAGAGTTTGTCGCTACAATATATATAGATACTTTATGTTTCTCTTTCATTTATTGCATTTATTAAATTTTAGAAGTTGTTTTTGCTAATAACAAAGAAATAGATGTAGAAATTTTAGATCTAAATGATGAAAAAATAATCAACTGGGATTCATTTACTCGAGAATTATCAGCTGATTATGACGAAGAATCCGAATATCACACCGATACTGATTCGAATACTGGTAAATGATTGTTTTTATTGAAATATATGTATAATTCAATTTATTATTTTACTTATTATTTTTTTGTATTATATTTTATAGAAGACTTAACAATTGATGTCGTTAACACCAGCACAATTTCAGCAGTATTATATGACAATGAGAGTAAACTTACAAGTCTGCAAGGTTGCTAACTAAATATACATTTTTCTAAATTTTGTTTTGATATTAAAAAATTTTATTTGCTTATATTTTTTGTGGTAGATATACCAAAATTTTTGGATGTTACTAATGAAATTTTCCACGAGGAACCTACGTCAAAAATATCGCTAAAGCGAAAACGTCAAGGTCTTAGTGAATTTTTATATACTAGAAATTAATATATATCGCATGATTTAACTATTTAAAAGTTAATGCATAATTTTAGATAGCAATGACAGTGCCTCCAAAACTTGCTTAAAACGAAACAAAACTAGTACAGAACCTACTGAACCTAATAATAATTTATCGGATCATTCGACATCGAATTCAGGCAAATCAGCTGAAACGCCACAGAAGCAACTGGCATCCTCTTCACCCGTCAAAATCAGCCTCGATCAATTTCCAAAAAGTAAAATACGTAAATAATTTTTCTTTCTCATTTGTAGCTTTATTTCATAGCAATAAATAAACATACGTCATATTACCTGATCGGAAAATTTACGCTGCTATTCCTTAAAATGTTAAACATATTGCCAAACTAATGTGGGAATGTCATCAGATTGTAAATATTTGTATTTTAAAATGCATAATATTTTCCAGAAAAATGGTTGGAATCTACTTCGATCAATAAAACAGTATCAGACGAAGGTATTTATTAATAAGTTTAGAATGTACATGTACATATTATTTTACTTATAGCATTATTCTTATTAAATTATAGAAGACGTGGAAATTGATGTCGTTAATACTAGCACAATTTCAGGAGAAACTTGTGACAATGAGAACAGATTTTCATCTCTTCAAGGTTCTTAGTTTAATAAATATAAATATTGTTCTGTATTGAGGTTTGATATTAATTCTACCTATTTATATATATTTTTTTTTTCGTAAGATGGATCTAAATTTTTTATTAAAACTTTATTATCTGAGCCCTGTGAGGAAAATCTATCAAAAATACTGAAGCGAAAACGACAAAGTTTGAATTCATTTTTCTAGAAAGTTTATTATAAAGAAATCAGTATGTTTCAATTCATTAAGAATTTATCAAATTTTAGATTATGATGACAGTGCCATCAAAACCCGCTTGAAGCGTAAAAAAATTAATGTAAACCAAACCAATAATTTGTTGAATTATTTCAATAAATCGATGTTGGAATCAAGTAAAGCGGTTACAACGCCACAAAAACCGTGGGCCAAATCTTCACCTACCAAAATCAGCCCTGTTAAGTCACCAAAATGCAAAATAAGTAAATATTTTTTGTCATATGCAGCTTTATTTAATAATAATTTTCAAATTCGTAACATTAATATCTTACAAAACACCAATGTTGAAGATTACACGACTGGAGATGATGACAATTATTTATTAGTTAAAAATGCTTCACCTAATCATCATTCTACTGTTTCACCAACGCGTAATAAGCTAGAGAAACTTAACGGAAAGTATAATCCTAATATGATGAATTATTCTCAGGATCATGGTAATAACAAAATCAAATACAAAAAGAGAAAGAAATTTTTTTTATGAAACATGAACAAACTTAGATTGATTTAATATAAAATTATAAAACTTTTCACTTTCAGATAAAATGAAATGTATTATTTCAATGTGCCGTAACTGCAATCTGAAGATACAAACAACCGGTAGAAGTTCTAAAAAATGTCCCAAATGCATGGCAAAGTTTGTCTATGTTTGCAACCATTGTGATTCTAATTTCTCCACAAAGACTAACCTTGCAGTGCACATTCGGTATGTACATATGGTAACCGAGCCTGTTGAATGCTCCATCTGTCACCGCATCTTAAAAACCAAAGATAGCTTGCGAGCACACATGAGGAAGTGCAACAAACCACTACATCTCTCATGCTGCTTTTGCTCTTATGCAACGAAGTACAATTGCAACATGAATATTCATCTGCGTACTAAACACTTCGATCAGTTTGATACAAACGACGAATTAGAAGTTGTTTACAGGAAGATTTTAAAGGGCGAAAAATCTATTCCAGGCATGCGCATACAATTTTTTTAGTAAAAATTACATTAGAAGCACTGATAGGAAAATTTACGCTGCTATTCCTTAAAATGTTAAATACATTGCCAAACTAATGTGGGAATGGCATCAGATTGTAAATATTTGTATTTTAAAAAGCATAATATTTTCCAGAAAAGTGGTTGAAATCTATTTCGATCAATAAGACAGTATTAGACGAAGTTATTTATTAAGAAGTGTAGAAATATAATGTTTAATTCAGTATATTTTTCAGTACATCCTCTCTCTTTTATATCTTCATAAACCTTAATCTTTTTTCAGAAAAGGCGATAAAATCATCTTTGAGCAATACAGCATCAACTGTAGACTCAACTCCATCTGGAAAATATCGCCGTAAGTTATTTACTTATTCTTACTGAATCACAACATTAGGCAAATTGAAGTTTGACCAAAATTATCTGATCTAAAAAACTTTACGAATTATGAAGAAAGATGTTTTATTAAAAAATGAAGAAATATATGGAATAATCAGCTATTATAATTTTGCAGGCTCTCTAGCAGCTAGACGCAGTCACTATTGCCCTCAGTGCGAAAAAATAGTAGACGTGACAGGGGCCTACGATAAAAAGCAATGTCTGGAGTGCAAATCAATAACCATTTACCAGTGCAACAAATGCTTCCAAAAGTATATAAGCTATAAATCATTTAACCTACATTTAAATGTTGTATGTTACCCGAGCCAAAAATTAATGTGCGATTACTGTGGCCACACCACAACCAGGAAGAGCAGCCTACGCAATCATATTAAGAGTATCCACATGCAAATTTCGAGACCCGTGCGTAAGTGTGACTAGTGTAACTTACCAGGAGAGCCTCACTTGTTTGGGTCAAGGATTTCGGTGAAACATTAAGCACGATTTTCTTATGTCTAAATATGAAGAAAGTCTAAATATTAGAGACTAACACGTAAATTTTTTGACGCAACACACCGCTCAAGTTTTTTTCTATAAAACTTTGTATTTCATTATTTGACAATAGCTCTACTCTTACAAATCATAGAAAGTACATAAAAAAGCAAACTTAAGAAGAGAACATTTCTTCAACTTGAGAGGTTTGCGTCAACAAATTATTTTTTTTTTTTCTAACGTTGTGTACGCTTGAATACAAGTATTAAAAATTAGCTTTGCTTATTCATGTTTTTCCATAGTCGTAAATGCCCGTATTTAGCTGTACATATTTCTTTAAGCAATTATGATTAACACACAGCCTCTCAGACTGAAGGTCTTGTTCTTTTCTTTCGTTCGATTTTTTGAGATACCTACAAGAATTTGCAGGCGCTATATTATGGTCAAATAATAACAAAATGAGAAGAATTAGACAAAAATAATACGTCAACAATTTTGAGCGTTAGACTCAATTTACTATTACTTAGGCTTCCTTCCTCTTTTAGCGTAAGAAAACCGGGTTCAAAGTTTCAATGCACATTATGGGCAACACAAGTTTACGAATTTTGAAGAAAGATTTTTCGTTAAAAATTGTGTAAATATATTGATAAATCATTTTTTTGCAGACTATAGATATGTTATATCATCTAGATACACTAAATACCGTCACTATTGCCTTCAGTGCGAACAAATGGTGACTATAACAGAGAATTACTTCGAAAAGCAATGTCTGAACTGCAAATCGCCAATCGTTTACCAGTGTAATAATTGCTTCCAAAAGTATAAAACCTATAACATAATTGTGCGGCATTTAAATACTGTATGTTACCCGCGTCGAAGACTAATTTGCGATCACTGTGGCTACACCACACCAAGGAAGGATACACTGTGCAGGCATTTTATAAATCATCATATTGCAATTGATACGTAAGTGGAAGCGTTGGTCGAGTCGACCAAGACAAGGGGAAAAGAGCAACCTTCTATTTCACTTAATTATATTAATTAGTAAGTCATGGAAGATAAGTCACTAAGATCACGATCCGAAAAATTGCGGTTGATTAAGACTATATTAACGGAATGTGAAAATCATGATTAGCATGTATGATACTAACATCGACACTTTCTATTGCGTGCGAATTAGTAAAGCCACTGAAAACCGGGCAATGTCCAAAGTGGCAAATTAACAAGTTTGCCGGTCTATCACCTTTGCTGCGAATGTTTTATCAGCACCAAATCAAGATGCACGAAAATCAGCACTAGCACCACTTCGGACTATGCACAGCCGTGTTGTCATTGCTGTATCAGGTGTTTCGTGAATGCTCGTGCGTCTTAGAATTTATTGAGACAAATCGACTATATCCTAGCTTAGGCTGTTTCATGTTGAATTAATATCAGTTTAATTGACTTAGTAGTTATATTTTAATTTATAAAATTTGTTTTTTTTTTTAATTTGTTTGATTTTTCGAAAATAAAGAAAAACAACGACAGAAGCTCCGGTTAGCTTGCTTTATGCTATCTTATTGTCATTTTAATTATCTCAATCGGATATACTATTTTGTAATTTTGTTTATTTTTCAAGTTAGTCCAAGTTTTTGCAAATATAGTATTTTTACGTTTTAGTTGTTACGACTTTTTTCAGTCACGGATTTAGCTTACTATGTGTATACAGTTATGTAGGCTAACTCAATATGTGACATATTTTAATATAAGGTAGTATACAAATGTAAAGGAATTAAACTAATTTAAAATGTCAAAATATGAAGCGATAAATATAAAAAAATAATGAAAGATAAAAAGAAGGCCTTCAACTATTTTAAAGTGATACCAAAGTCCATCTCACAAAATAGAATATGTTTTGCATGATTCTCGAATCAGGTAACGATACATGTAGTAATAGTATATATATATTTTTTTAAAAAAATAATATAAAATTGATATTTAAATGATAAAGTCTGTATTCTTTTGTACAGTTCGTTGATGTTCACCTATCTTTAGAAGCGTAAAGAAGTAACTATGTGTCCGCACCACGATTCTAATATTTAAAACGCAATATCACAGAAAATACCATTAGTCAAATTAAACTTCAAATTTCCGATTTCATTGTTCTGTTCCATTTACTCTTTTCGTATAAAGTATACAATCAGCTGACGGTACGTAGCTGATTTGTTTTGTCGCCTTTTGCACGACAAAACAAACAAATCAGTCAATTTCAGTACTCCGTGATGTAAGGTGCTCTAGCTGTACAAATATTTTTAATGAGAAGTGTCGTTACCACTGGTGTAAATGATAAAAGAGTAAGGGAATTCTCAAGACGATAAGTGACATTTAGTTATGCAACGTCGAAACCTTTAGGTATTTCAATAAGGGTATAACTTTTGAAGTTGTTTACATACCTACAAGTCAATTTCACACTTAATAAACTTCGTAAAATAATTAAATTCTGTTGTTCTAGATTTTTAATTTTTGCAATTTGTTATTGTCAATTAAAATAAATTTATATTTTTAATTGGAATAAATTATTAATTAAATTGTTGACAATGCCTGTTAACGTGGAGACGATGTTTGAGCATTCAGGTAATAAATATTTATTTGATACTATTACCACAAAAATAAAATTTTTTAATATTTTCACGAATGCAAGAGAATTATGTTTTTTGTTAAAGACGAAGAAATAGATGTAGTAAGTGTAGATCCAAATGATGAAAAAGTAATCAATTTTGATTTACTTATTCGAGAATTATCAGCTGATGAAGAATCCGACTATCACACCGATACTGATTCGAATACTGGTATAAATCTTTGATATTACAATATATCTATAATTTAATTTAATTAGATATTTCACTAATTGCATTTTTCCTGTTAAATTATAGAAGACGATATAATTGATGTGGTTAACATCAGTACAACTTCAGCAGAAATTTATAATAATTATAGCAGATTTTCAACTCTACAAGGTTTGTTCGTTTAATAAACATTTTTCTTTAAGAAATTTGATTATTTAAAAATGATACCTTTTTTGTTAGACGAATCTAAATCTTTGGATGAAACTATGGAGAATTCCTGTGAGAAAGCCTCATCAAAAATACCAATGAAGCGAAAACGTCACAGTGAATAAATTTTTCTAGAAATGTTGTTGTAAAGAAATCAGTACATTCTATGTTATTTAGAATTTATAAACTTTTAGATTTTGATGATTTTGATGAGAGTGACATTAAAAACCGCTACAAGCGTAAAAAAATCAGTGGAAACCAATCCAATCATTTGTGGAATTATTTCGACAAATCGATGTCGGTATCAAAGAAAGCGACTGCAACGCCACAGAGACAGCGGACGTCCTCTTCGCCTACCAAAATCAGTCCCTTTAAGTCATCAATCAGCAAAAGAAGTAAATCAGTTTTTGTCTTCTGTAGCTTTATTTAATAATAATTTGAATTGTCAATGAAGTTTCGAATGCTCTGTATAACATCAGAAATAGTATATTACATACCTAGTCCAGTAAAATAAAAAATGTCTCAGATCACATGTAATTGTCGGTCGAGGCAATGCCTGAGGCTTTCTGTTTTACTGGCCAAGGTATATTTACTATTTTTGCTCGACGGCACCGGAAAGGAGCAACTTCGTTTCGCTGGATGGCATAAAACCAATTTGAAAGACTCCACACGAGTAGAGCGAATTTATTTGACTCTACGGTAGAGTAAAATTTTATAGGTACCATTACCATTGTCTTACCATTTGACTACTTTCGAGTCAAAATTTCACTCTATTTCACTCTAGTGGAGGGAGTTAGTTTATCTCTAGTCTTCGAGTGAATCCTAAATCCTAAATAGAATTCTAAATAGGGGTAAAGGGTACAGTTGTTGAACCCCTACAGTCATTGACCACAATGATAGTGATTGACCCCATTTCCTTAGGGAAACATCACTATGTTTTCTGCTTAAGGGGTCAATCATTACCCCCTTTACCCCTATTGTGAGTGATTTAATTTATAATTGCAATATAAAAATTATCTTTAAAAGGGTAGAAACAAAATGATTATTCTAATATATTTTTTCAGTTTACGAATCATCTAAATCCTCTCACTATTGCATTCCAAATTCCCAAGCCAATGAATGCCATTTACATTTCTTCACCTACTTTTCATCCAAATTTCCATCGCAAATGTTAAGCGAAAGCAAAAATCATTATCCTACAGTTGTCTTTTTAAGGAAAGAAAATTATCATTGAAATACTAATATTGATTTATTATTGAAATACTGACCTTTTAAATACAGTCTTGCTTTAAAGAAAGAATTTTTATTAGAATAGTGTTGTCATATAATGATTAGTTCGATATATTTTTGCAGAAAGTGTAGCATCCAGATGCACTTACTATTGCCCTCAGTGCGAAAAAATAGTAAACGTTACAGGGTTCCACGATAAAAGACAATGTCTGGACTGCAAATCGCCAATCCTTTACCAGTGCAACAAATGCGATGAACAGTTCAAAAAATACTCAACACTGAATTACCACTTGAACTATGCATGCTGCCGGAAAAAGATCCTGAGCTGCGATCTCTGTAACTACACGACTTCAATAAATTTCGTACTGCAGAAACATATTGTGAATAAACATATGCCCAGCAAACAATATCTCCTATGCTGCTTTTGCTTTTACTCGGCGAAGCGGGCTGACTTCATAAAAAATCATTTAAAAAGTAAACACAGGGACCAGTTTGAAAAACTCGAAGACTTAGAAGCTGTATTCGGGAAGATTTTGAAGACGGGACAACCCATGCAAGGTATAGGTAAGGATACAATTTTTTTAGTACAAATTACGCCAAAAACACTGATCGAACAAAATATACACTGCTGCATTCCTTAAAATGTGGAACAATTATGCACATGGAAGATAGACTAGAATTATCTGCAGCAAAAAACTTTACATATGTATTTGAAAAAAGATTTTTCCAAAAATCAGCTATTATAATTTTGCAGACCCTCTAGCACCTAAACGCAGTCAATATTGCCCTCAGTGCGAAAAAATAGTGGACGTGACAGGGTCCTACGATAAAAAGCAATGTCTCGAGTGCAAATCAATAACCATTTACCAGTGCAATAAATGCTTCCGAAAATATGGTCTCTACCACGCATTTATCCAACATTCAAATAATGTATGTTACCCGAGCCGATCACTAACGTGCGATTACTGTGGCCACACCACATCCAGGAAGGACAACCTACGCAGACATATTACGAATATCCACTTGCAAAAGCGTAAGTGCGACTAGTGTAACTTACCAGGAGAGTGTTACTTAGTTTGGGTCGAGAATTTCGGTGAAACATCGCTTTTTTTATGTCAAAATATGAAGAAAGCCGAAATATTAGTCTTACTCTCAAAATTTTTAACACATCACATCACTAATAGTACATTGTGCAACAAGGGGAGAAAATTAACTATTTCAAGCGTGGGTGAGGTGTGCAGCACGAGTCGGAGTC
>JAXIUT010038204.1:0-13201 GCA_035586675.1 Eurytoma californica | reverse complement strand
GATGCCTGTACGCCCGCGAGTAGCCGGAGTCTTTTTTGCGCAAACACACGAGCTCCATCGGTGATTAGCGTTAATTACGCCTAGGCAAATACGAGCGGGCTCCGCGAGCAAAAAGTTTCTCTTTTACACTCCCATAGCGTATCGCGTTAGTAACTAACTAGAAAAAATTCTTATTTTTGCTTTTGTAATTTCCTGCTACTGTCTATGCTCCAACTTTTTATTCGACTTTTAAAAGAAAAGTCGATGTAGGTACTGCAGCCTGATCTCGGCTGAATTTGCGACGTTTGCACGTTTTATCGCATGACGATCGGTGCTCGGGGGGTGGTCGCCTAGGCAGGTGGGTTGCTCAACGCGGCAATTTTATTACGCAACTTCCCAAATGCGAAAGGCGTCAAAGGTGTGGAGCGCGCACGCGTGTGGAATCGGCCTCAGGCCGGGAGGAAACGAGCCCTGGACGTTTAATTAAGACGCCGACGTGACAAGGCGAGTTACTCGCTGTCGGGAATCCGTGTCGTAATTAGTATTGCTGATAGTTCGTTCGGGATTAGAATTAGCGGAGCGGGAGATAGAGCGGGACTTTACGAGCGACTATCGCCGCGGACCCGCTTCTGCAGCGACGGACCTCGGCGCCGTCCGCTGGGGAAATTAAAGTTAATCGAGAAACGATGAAATTCCCGGCTGCCGCACCGGCGAAAGGGGATTACAGGGAAATCCATTAAACTGTCAATTTGATGTTCTTTTGTTATTCAGAGTGAGGGGGGAGTTTATTGTAAACATCGTAGTTTTTTATTTACTTTGAGTTTCGGAAAAAGGAAAGAAAAGAATAGAAAGATCGCTTTTGGAGATACAACCTTTCTCTTTTTTTTCATTTTAGTGTCAATGACTTTTGTGTGAATATATAAGACTACCGCGTGCAATGTTATATTACAAAACTTGCGCACGAAAATCTCGGTCGACCTATCGACAGCGGAAACTTCTGAGATCATGAAGCTTCCTGCTGTTCTTATATAGCGCACGTATTTTGTTGAAGATAAATTATAAATGCTTCCGGTGTATAAAGTTAATCTAGAAGTAACAAAAAAAGAAGGAAAAAGAAAAAATAATTTCGAGGAGGTAATACTTTTTTCTACAATATAAAAGGTCGCACAACGTATATTCATTGTACGGCAGAAAATAACTCGCTGCGAACCTAATGCCGGGCTATTACGCTAATAAAAATTCTATTCGAGAAATTGTCTGGAAGCGGGGCGGTTCAATTTCTTCACGGGCTAAATTCGTTCCTAGCTTCTATTTTTTCCGGTGGCAATTTTGTCCTTCCGGAAAAATAACTCAATTTTTGCGGCCATAATACACCTGAGGGATCCCACCGAAAAAAACAACTAAGAAAATACTCGGACAAAGCCTTCATTTGGCCGGCGAAATGTTCGTGGAATAATCAAGTGCGACTAACGTGCAATCAAAGTCAGCACAGCGGTTGGGAGAGGCGTTCGCGTGCGACATGGATATGCAAAAAAAAAGGCGCGCAAATGAGAAAAATTCGCGTTGTCTCATGAGCCTCGCGCCACACTCGCCGATAGCGCTATCGGGGCGCTATTGTTTGTTTCGACTAGCCGAGATAAAGTGTCCGAACGCCGCCTCTCTTCGAGATTTCTCTCGTCTCTTTCCCATACAGAACCGCGCAGTGAACGACGACACGGAGTGCAAAATGAAAAAAGAAGATGGTCACTGGAGTAGGGAGGAGGGCAAGGATCCCATTGCTAGCCGATGTACCGCCGGCTCATTAAACTCGCTCCAATTACCCGCTAATTGCGCGCCCGACGATTGGCCAATGGCGATACGAATTTTATGCGACGAGATGACGCGGGCAACATCGTACGGAGAAATCGTGAATCTGGTACTTTTTTCCTTTCTGGCTCGGGAGGAGAAATGGCTATGCGTCAACGAGATAAAACTAATTGATACTCTTTTTTGACCATGTCTAATTAACCTTGGCCGATCGTGTTTACGGAGTAAAAGTAATCTCTTGTTTTCAAGCCTCGGACGCGATCCCGACATTATTTTCCTTCGCGTTTCTATCGGACGCACCTGGACGCGATAGAAGACGGACTCCGGTGCGGGAGAAATTAAAACCCACCCCAAGTCGTTCAGCGTCGGTCGGCGAATAATAAACACGGGCACAAAGAGAAACTTCAATTGAAGTTCCCAGCGCGGGTAAGATTAAAAAAAACAACGAAGCGAGTCACGAGTGTAAGAGCCCCGGGAAATATCTAAAGGAAAATTCGCGGGGGCGGAGCTCGGAATGCAAAGGAGGGACCGGGGCTTATTAAAATCAGAAGTGAAATGAGTAATTCCAGGAGTCCGCGAAGACGTGCCGAGGGAGCTTTGTGATGGCGGATTCCGGGGAGCCCGTCGGAGAGAAGCAAGAAAATTAAGAGCGAGGCGCATTGTGCGGGCGAGGTGGAAAAAAAGAAGGAGGCGGCCGCGGATGAAGGGATGCCACGGGAAAGAAATTAAAAACCGCGCTCCCCGGCATTAAGGGGGATGAAAGGCGAGAGGGGAGTCAGACGCCGTCTCCTTATCGCGTCCTTCGGGCCGCGATAGCTTCTGAGCGACGAGAGAGCAGGGCTGTCCGTATGTCTGTTGCAAGGGTAAGAGCACCAAAAAACACGCGAGATAGCGGATATCGCGACCTTATTGACAATAGCTCGCGGCCCGCAGGTCATTTAAGCTTGCATGCATCTCTGCAGAGAACAGAGAAAACAGTGGTGTAACCGACTCGTGTTTTCCTTGTTTTTTTTTTAAGTCATGTATGTAAAGACGAGATTATCCCCCTTTGCTGAGAGAAAAATTATAACAAATTGAAAACATGCACTGATGATCTGAAATTTTAAAGTAAGCAACTTTGATGTAATGTATAAATCTACGTAATTTACATTTGTGTAAGAATTAAAGTAATAAATTAAAGATGGGCAATTGACTAGACTCTGTAATAGCATGACATATAGTTATGCAAAAGTTATTGCATTTATCTTTATATCACATGTATCATTATTTTGCTTTCGAAAAATGTACACACTTTTGAAGTAAGAAACATATTGTTGCTCAACATTTTTTAAATAAAATATCAGTAAAACAATCTTTCATTTCTTAATTTTAATAACAATGTTATCATATGACTCATTGTAAAGCTGAAATCTTATTTATTACTTTTGATATTTTTATCCAAAAGCTGCATCTAAAATTTTAATCCCTCGTTTCTACTCTTTGATTTTAAAATTTTGCAAGATTTTAAAGAGCATTAGTCAATAGATTACAAAATCAGTTAAAACATTTTCAATCTTGATAAATGAATCAAAGACAAACTTAATTTTCTCATTTCAAGAAATTTTATCCGTCCACCTGCATTTAATCCCGGCTGACATTTTAATTCGCGATTGAAGAGATTACCGAATTCAACGCGCCGATAATAAATTTCGCAACGTGAATCAGTGAACCTCTCCTGGCGAAGACAATCCGGCGCTCGTTAAATAACAAACACAGCAGTTACGCGCGCGCGTCATCGGTCGAATTGTAGTCCAGCGGCGATAGCGAGGTCAAACGCCCGCATTATCTGGGTCCCTCCGCGCCGCCCCTGCGGCCACTTTTACGCAGCGCGAATTACGCTCCGGGGTCTGATGAGCAAAAAAAAGCCGCACTATCGCGAGCTGCCCGTCTGCTTTTATTTGAGTGCGCGCGAATTGGGGCAACGATCATCGCAAGCTCGATTCAGCGGCGCTGCGCAAAAGTGCGTGACTTTATCGAAGCTGCCGATTTTTTTCCCGTCCGACGAGGGCAATCTGAACTAGATTCGAAATAATTACCTTCCGCGCGGTCACGAGATATTCACTAATGGTTGGAATGATGGAGTCAGTTTTAAATTGTTCGGTACCGAATTGTCCTTTAGGATTGAAGAAGCCCAGTACCCGCCTCGTTCATCCATCTTCCCATTGTGAGCCCTTTTAATCGTTGCACATCATCAATCGTAGCAACGTGCGCATTCAAAAAGCTACGGTGGAGGCCTTTCATGAAAATTTGCGGAACAGTGCCTGTGTAATACTCTGGGAACCATTTAAAATTGTAAAGTCAAACATTGAAAAATCGACGTGTGAGAGGTAAAATAGGAAACTCGTTTTTCGGTGAGCGATCCGGTCATTGTCAATTGACACCGGGATGTCGAAAATCTATTGCCGTCAATTTAAATTCGATAAAGAGTCTGTTGTCCCTACAACGTGTAGCGTTGGTTGCGTCACTGTCCGATTCTTAAGTGCTGTACAAGCTGGCTAGAGGGAGAGAGAAAATAGCCTCGAAATTTAAATTTAAAAATAGCCTCGAAACACTCCTCTCGTCATTTACGACGAGCGACGTATACGCACGTGAATGTACCGGAATCGCCATCTAAAACACGATAGTGCGATCATGGCGTACTAAAAAATTTTGACGGCGAAAAATAAACGTTTAGAAGATAATCTCTAAAAATATCTAAATTTAACATCTTATGCGATCGTGGTTTAGTTTCTATTTTTCGAATAAAGTTTGATAAGAATTGCTAGGAGTTTAAAAAAAAAAAAGTGTTTTTCCTTGTCGAGAGCTGAGCTAATCGGGTGTAAGTCGTAATGCTTTTAGCGATTGTATCGCTGTTGCCCGTGTAGTTTCCATTTTGTACAGAGTAATTATAGATTTAAAATTCAGAATGCTTTTGAAACGATGTATCCGTACTTGTTTCATCATTTTTCGCCGTCTTTATTCACTGCATGCCCTTACGTAATTGTAAACCGCTCATTTAGCCGCATATTTTTCTGACAAACATCACTATAAATTTCTCAAATAACGTTCATTATTCAACGAAATTATTCCTCGTTATTTTCGTAATGCACGCACGAAAACGTTAACGATACACTATATTTTTAGAAATTACTTCTTTTTTTAAATTTTCAAGAAAGAGAAAAAATTAAGTTAAAAAACATAAGACGGTAGTTTGTATCTTTACTGTCGCGCGATAACGATCAAAATAGAACCTGTCACATGTATGTCACATTTTCTTCTGTATTTTCTTTACATTAACATACGCTCGACCTTGAATGAGTAAAAACTGCTGTCAATTCATTGGCTCTAAGCTTCTTCGAACTCAATTTTTTTCATTCCTTTTATGTTATTACTGACTTGCTGTTAATTTTTTTTCGACGATTTGCCTCTCGATATTATTTATTATTTTTTTTTATCCGTAGAACATTATAATCGTACAAAAGCTTTTCTTAATCTTATTATTGGTAATTTATCACACTGTACGCTATAAGAACAAAGTAAAATAGTCTTTGGCATTGGCTCGCCAACGCAGGTCGTGACTCCAATAATATTAATTTATTGAATTATTCGAGGTCTGCAGGCTCTGTACGGTCATGGCAGAGGTTATAGTTACAATGAAATTTAACGAAATTAAAACATTTCAATAATTAAGTGTTAATGCTTATTGACGTACAGTACATTCAATATTTAAAAAATTTTAAAATAACCGTCAATTTTTTTTCCTAACGATTCAATCACCCGGACGTAATGAAGGTTCGAATTATCAACCAATCCGTATATTGGCGGATTACACATCTGCAAAGCGATGTTTGCCATTCGCGTGCAAATGACTCGCGAGGGCTAATAATCGGATATCCAGGCGGCGCACAAGCGCCCCGGTTATTGGCAGTGCACACACGTCGATAATTGAAAACGCCACTCGGATTTCCAGAGCGCGCGCCCGTATTTGCATGGGTCTCCCCTTCAGTCTTCAATGGATACGTTCGTAGAAGATTTACCGAGCCTCCAGATCGCTCAAGGTCTTATGCCTGGCGCTTTCCTTGTGTCGATGCCGCTATTTCGAGGTTCCTGAAGTAACGCGTCTTTTTTAGGACCGTTATTAGTGGAGCGAGTCCCGTCGGCTTCGTTATCGCGGATAATTAAATGAGTCGGAAATAGAAAAAATAACGACGCGACGATGTTTTGTTTGGACCGTGCTTTCGCGCTCTTGGCTCGTCTTGCACAGAGTTATACAATGACGAGCAAAAGTTCATTATTGATAAACAGTAATTGCATGATGATTGGTGCGAATGTCAACTGCTCTATGACTCCTTGACCATTAAAGTACATCTCCCTCCTCGACAAAATATTGATCAAGATTTAATAACGCAATACCAGCGTATCATTTCAATTTTCGTCTTAATCAACAAATATTCACATTAATCTACCAAACTCAGTCTCGTTATCCAATGCGTTATTTACGCGAACCAGCATTTTTAAGGTCTCCTGTCACGTGATTAACCAGCTCGGTTCGTAAACAGCATCCCCGTTTTATCTCGTCCGCAGTGAAAGAGCGGCGAAAAAAGGGAGGCTCCGCGAACTTTTTGAATGCCCGCGGCAAATCTCCTCCTGTGCGCTTTCGCGTGTTTACACCGGCGCGGCGTCGACGCTTATGCAACGCGCCGGTGCATAAATTTGTATGGCTCCCGGGCGCGCACAATGCAGGCGGACCATTTGCATAGCCTCGCGGGCGCGTGCACGGACTCCGCGATGAGCCGCCGGCCGCGCGTAGGTGCACGCGCGCGCCGCGAGCTCTTTTTCGCCCGCGCGTCCGTTGCAGCCGCGACTATAGATGCTACACGTGCCGGTGCATACTACGCCGTCCCGCGGGTAGCTTCTTCGATTAACTTCGCCGGCGCGTGGCGCTTGTTTACGCGAGACACTTTAGAGCGTTGCACGAGCGGCCGCGCAGTTTTCGGCGCCGTCTGGCCGGGATGCCCGCGCTTTTTCTATTAGTATACATCTGGGATACTTTGTACTCGATGGATATTTAAAGGTGCGCTGATGCAAGAAATTTGGAGCGATCGGAATGCCCGGTGGAGTTAGCGTCAGGCTGTCGAGCGCGCAAAAAATGAAAATGCGTCATCATAGATATTTCGTATTCTTATTTGCGCAGCTTGCAACTTGTCTTACTAGGAGACGAATTTTCAATGCATTTTTCATTTACGAGTACTTACAACGTTTTCTCACTGTGTAGAAAACTGCCTTGAAGATACTCGTTAATTTCTACTGAATACGAAAAAGATAGCTACTATCTGCGTTATGCTTATCTTTTTTTCTTTAATATACCTATAGAATTAAATCGTATCAGTACTAATTTTTAAATAATTGTCTAATTTATAAGATTAAAAGATTATTATTAATGTATTTCAAAGAAAAGATTTCTTGACGCAAATGTTGCAAAAAGACCATTAACGCAATACAAAGATTAATCAAGACCAAATTCTCATGTATCATTAAAATCCTCGGCCGTTATTCGATGATTACTCTTCGGTGCATTTTTTCGAATCCCGTTTATCCTGCTCGTACTCCGGCGTTATTTGAAAAATAATAAATCTCCCGCACGTCTTCATTATTTTCGCATGTAGATTTTACACACACTCTAATGCCCTGTGGGAACGAGGCGCGAAGCCTCACAATGCATTCTTCGAGTTTAATTACGTATGAAATTTGTATAGCCTAGGATAATAACACGGCTCGGGCAGATTGTTGATACTAAAGCACAAATAAAGTTTATTCCTTCGCTGCTCGCGCGCTCGCCGGGCAATCTAATTAATTGTGCCGCGCGCCCGCTGTAACATGCATGCACAATTTGCCCGGAAAGTTCAAATTGAATGTAGGCGCTGATGAAAATTCGAGGCGACTCGACGCCGACGACGGCGTAATGCGAGGCGACGCGCCGCCCGAGAGCAGGGAAAAAGAGAGACTGATAAGCGCGCCGATAGGGAACCTCCGTCCATTATGCAACGATGCTGTATCGCATTAAAATTTCTAATTGTCTCGAAGTGGGTGTAAAAGGAGCATGAGTAACCATTTTTCAAGTTTGATACCGCGAGCGCTATCGAACGCGCGGGTAACGTGATCTTTTGCGCAGCGGCATATATTGTAATCTTTTTTACACTGTTTCGCGCGCGTGCAGCGGGGGAGCGATCGTGGCGCCGCGCCAAAGAAATACGCCTAGTTAGGCTACGGCGATTAAATAAACAATCTATTTATTGCGTACCGCTTGTATCGGGCCGCGGATTGCCGTGTATTCGCATAGCTTTTGAGCATCGCTGGGGGAGATATTCGAAAAAATTCATGCTTTTTTTTATACAGGCTAGAGCTAGATAGATAGCAAAGTGCTATTTAAACGAGCGCTAAAAATATCTTTGACTAACTAGGGGACATTTTATCTGTCAGCGAGGGTTTACATTGTGATATAATTCATCTGTATTTATTAGTGAACCTGGTTCGTCTTTTATCAAATATAGAATCAGATTTCTGTTGGTCTAGGAAATTTTTCGTTCAATTTACGCCTTTTCGCCCCTGTCAAATTCTAAAATATTAACAATCATTGTTGGGATAATACTATCCTGCGCATTGCTTTAAATTTCTTTCAATATTTTTAAATAAATTCATATAAATATTTTTAGAAGTATTTCTTAAGCAAATGCTGACATTATATAAAAATTATATAATCCAAGTAAAATAATAGCAGCAATATCTCATTCTGTCAAACATTTGATATAGTGTTCTCATCGAATCCAAATATCGCGTTGTATTAAAATATTAATCATTAGTATTTTAGAAAAAGTTCTCGAACTATTGAAAATACTGATTTTTCTTCTTAGTAATTTAACGATAAGAAAGAAAAAAATTTTGTCGGAAAGTTTGGAAATAACTCACGAATGATGGAAATATTGAATTTCAAACCGAGTACATTTTCGATATTGAAAAAGTTGTAGGTATTTAAGTAAAGACTGTGTCGGTTATTTGTGGTGTAATGACCTGTTGATATTTAAAGTCGATATGCTCGAACAGCGGTGGTGCATTATTACGTGCGATTAATAAAATTTTTATTTTTATTATCTTAAATACATACAAATTTTTTAATTGCAATAATTAATTGTACAGTTATGTGCTTCCAAGTACACATTTGTTACATTATCATCTCTGCGCTTCGGCGTTATTAAGAAAATTTCAAAAGATCAAAAAGTGAAATACTTATTTTTACGTTGCATCATAAAAATAAGAGAGTGAATAAAAAATTTAACTTCCTTATCCAAACGCAAAAGTGTAAAAAAATTGACTCGCTCTCGAGAAAACGCGTTTCATCCCAGTTAAAAAATTAACGAATTTTAGCGCGTGTGTGCACTCGAAGTCCAGATAAATGCGTTCGTTATTTGCAGGACTCTTCGGCTTCGTAAATAACATTCCTCTTGCTCGATTTCGCTCGCTGTAAAGAGCATCGGAGAAAAGAGCAGGCTCTGGTGATTTTTTACAAAGCGCTATAAGCGCTCCGCACTCCAAAAGAAAAAAGTAAACACTTCAGTAAGCGCCAGCGCCTTAGGGAGGAGAAAATACGAAAAGACTTGATTACATGTGAATGATACGTTGCTTCAAAAAAACTTCGAGTCTGTACTAAGGTAGAGACGGTCGATAATTGAGTTGTTCTCCACTTTGATGACTTCTTGAAGTGGTTGTGTGGTCTCTGCGATGTTTTAGTTACTCCGTTTCCACTATTTTTTTATGAGCATTTTTATGATTTCGCAAAGTTTGAATCCTCTGTAATCACTCAGACCATTGTGTACCTTCAGTGGCGTCCCAATAATAGCCGATGTCGAGAGCGAGTTGAACGAGTCGAGCGAGATCGTTGACAGCTCGAGATTATCTAATAAGCACGAAAGGGGCGCAAGAGGTTGCCAGATAGACTGGCAAGTCGGAGATACGCAAATATAGTAGATACATACTTCATTCAGTTAACTACTGTAGTTCTTTGGTGCTCGGCTTGTTTCTAATAAATATTCAGTTATATTATAAAAGAGGAA
The DNA here is from genome assembly GCA_035586675.1 of Eurytoma californica. Taxonomy (NCBI): domain Eukaryota; kingdom Metazoa; phylum Arthropoda; class Insecta; order Hymenoptera; family Eurytomidae; genus Eurytoma; species Eurytoma californica. The sequence goes on along the minus strand of JAXIUT010038204.1, from coordinate 3,290 downwards.
GAATGAAAGAAGCTGTGGCTATCAAAGCGGGAAGTTTGGACAGCGGCCAGGTTCCTTGCCCGATCATCCAACATCAAAAATTATTGGGCAGACGCGCGTCTCCAAGGCCTCCCGGCCGCGGCTCTCTGGCACCAAAATTCAAGCGCGGCCCTGAATTCGCAATGATAATAATAACGTAACGCCCAGAGAAGGCGCTACTCTAGCCGTAGTAAACACGCTGATGAAATCGAGAGGATCCTTTCGACACTTGGATTTCACTCCGTCTAGTCGCCGATATACACGCTACCGCGCGTATAGAAGGTAAGAGGGGATAGGAGTCGACCTGGAATCCCGAGCGCGTCAATGAGATGAGCCGCATAATTTGGGTGGTGCGAGGGTGGGGTCTCGACGATGTCGCACAGCTCCACTCCCGGAAGCAATTACTCTCCTATGGGTTCCGGATACTTCGCCGGAGTCTTTCGCCTCTTCTTTTTTTATTAATCGACTGATATTGCGAATAGTTAAGCTACCGATGTATTCCGAACGGATATATATATACGCGGTAAATTTGCATCGACTTTCCGATGATCGAGGTAATCTTTTTTTTTTATGCTTTTTCGGATCCCGAGGTCGTCTCTGGTCTTTGACCGCATTAGCGACCGTGAGGATTCAAAAAAATTCAAAGCGTTTAGAATGCGTCGGTTTAATCAATTCGGCTTGTTGTCAAAACATCGAAAAAAAGTTGGCGCCAGTGTGGGAGAAATCGCCGAGTTAAACCGTCTCTTTTTTTTATATAGAAAAAGGTTAATAACTTCAGAACTCCTCTATCGGAGTGGACGGTGAAAATCGTTCGCGAAAATATCTATTTGCTCGCGCTGTATAGCAAAGCGGGTAAGTAAACAAATTTTTCATCGATGACGTGAGTTAGCAAGACGCTGCATTAAAAATAGACGAACAGCAGTTATCGGACGTCACTCTGAAGCATCCGCGTCTCGATGATCAAGTGTTTGCTTATCGGAACGGCATAGCTGTCTCACCTGCATTCGGTCCAATTTCTAAGCTTAGACCGTCTAGTACATTGTTTTCGCGCGCAATATTCATGACGAACGTTCGGCGCTCAATTAACGGCCATCCTTGACCAACATAATATTGGCTCGAAAATCGCATTAACACGGCGAGAGAGAAATCGGCCCGCGCCTCTCCAGCCCCCGAAACTTTACCACCTGTCAACGGCTTCAACGCTCCAGTTTTAACGCGAGGAAGGGGGCGTACGAAAGGGAAAGACATTAGCGGACAGCTCCTATTGTGGCAGGTTGTCATAGGCTATTTCGCGGTGTCCCGAAAGTGCCAGGTGCCTCCGCCGGTATTTATTTTAGCAAGCGAAAACAATTTGGACGCGGTATCCGCGCTTGCGGGTTATTTTCGGCGCAGAACTCTCTCCTCTATCGAAACGCTTTCTTTCCCGCGCGCGAATTCGAAAGCTGCTCTTGCTGAATTGAAATTTACGGGGGTGACGCGCTCGCGCGAGCTAACGGGGCCGAGAGTCGTAAAAAGTGAGTAAATATATCGCGCGAATTCCTTTGTCCCTCGGCCCTCCTCGGGGCGGCCCCTCTAATTCTGATTTGATTTACTAATTCCGCGTTGGACAATCTTCGCTCTACTTGCTCGCCGGTCCAACTGGGTCGACGGTCGTGTGAAAAATCTAATAATAAGCGCTCCAACGGCGTGCGACCGCGGCCTATCACGGCGATACAGGCACGGCGCAAGTTTCCAGCGGTCTAAATCGTGTGTGCTTTTACATGCGAGGCAAGAGGGTAAGAGGGGAAGAAGATCGGCGTCGGCCGAGGTTCGCCTCTTTATTTGCTCCGTGTCTTTTACGGCTCGAGCGAGGCCGCGTCACGAAAGCGCCGCGTGATCTTCGGCGCGCCGGGCCGGAGTACCCACGTGCGCGGACGGTGCCTGATACCGAGAAAGGAGTCGCGGCTCGAAAATTCGTAAATCCTGCGGTGCACACACACGCGCGCATCTAGGTGGAGATCGGTACACACGACCCGTCAAATATTTGCTCGAAGCCAGCGGCTTTTCAGCGCGGAAACCCCGCGCTGTCGTCGCTGCGCAATGGCAGCGCCACGGGAGGGAGATAACATCGGTCGCGGGAAAAGATCCTTCCGGTTCGCGGTGCAGGCGGGCGAGAGAGGAAAGATCCGGACGGCGATCGGGAATTTAGCCGTGGCACCGCGCGATTAGCATGCATAATCAGCCGGGAGATCCTTTATCGCCCTTCACGCTGGACGCCGCTCCCGGGGGGCGGCGCGAACTTCGGCCGGAAGTTACGAGCGCGGACGAAATTTCCGGCCCGGTGTTTACCTCCGGCGCGCTGATTCGATTCGCCCTCGATTACCTGCATGTGACGAGTGCATTTGCCAGGCGCGATTGCACCGTTTTTTACTGTGGGAACGACCCAGAGTCATTCTGAAACTATTTGCGATTATCGTTTAAATATGTAAAAAGCTTTCGTTTTTATCGGTGCCGTTAATTTGGCCTGATAGACGATTATCACTTTTTTACAGAGGAAAAGTGGCGATAAATGAAAATTCCACGAAATGGGTGGGTTGGAGCTGGAAAGCGGATTACTCAATAGAATAAATCGATAATCGATATTTTCTGCAAGCATCGATGGGAGCGCATATAGGCACTGAATATTTGAGCAATGGAAACGAAAAATTCGCATGTTGTAAATTTGCGGAATGGTCTCGTCCCTAAACGGCAGTGTACAAACGTAAAATCCATCCAATAAATATTCGCAGCGTGGAAATTGGCGATAATCTCTTCATTTTGAAATATGCTAAAAATAAACGTCTGCAAGTCAACCTGGCATTTTATGTTTATTCACTCTCGCGTTAATTTATTCATCGCTCGTATTTACACAGCGCCTCGCGGTAAAAACGATAAAATAGCTGGAAAGCGAGAACAATTTATTCCGCAATCCCGCCACGCCTTTGTGAAAATTTCAAAATCCACGAGATAGTCGTTTCTTCTCCGTCGGGAAAAAGAAAGAAAAGAAGAAACGAAGCAGGACGGGTACGAGTGAATCTTGAGGCAAGTCGGTCGCGAGAAAACGAGAGGCTGATTACTCGATGATCGTAGTACGTGTGCGGCTTGCAAAAGCGCCGTTCCTTCCGTCACGTATCTCCGCTAATAACAATGGAATCATTGCGTCAGCCGCGCGACCAGTACACGGAAAGAAAAATCTTACGATTGTAGTATGAAGAGTACTATACCTCTTCAGTAAGGATTCCACATCGTACTGG
>JAXIUT010038193.1:0-13212 GCA_035586675.1 Eurytoma californica | reverse complement strand
AAATTTTATAAATTAGTAAAAGTAGCAAAATTAATTTTGAGGAAGCTAACTGCCAATCTATTGGCAGCGGTTTTTTATTACCTGATTCATTTTCTGCTTGCGGCTTGCCTTTGTCACCCATTGTAAATAGTAATCTCTAAAGGGAGATGTCAATTGCTGTAAAATAAATCATAAAATCATAAATATTAACAAATAAATTAACAAATAAATGCACGGAAAAAAATTTGGAAATGTTATAGATTAAACCTAAAGGATTATAAAAGTTCAAATTATCCTTGAACTAATTAAATTCGTAAATCGATTTTTAGCGACTCGAATAACGTATTACAAAAGTAGAAACCACTTTGAACTGCCGGATGACAAACAATCACCGAACGCAGTTCGAATTTTTGTATCGCTATAGTACAAACACGCGTTGAACTTCTATAGTCTGACGTTAGTCGTGTCGTTCTTCGAGGTTGGGATTCTGAGAGGTCCAAGCTTGAAGTACAGCGCGGCCAACGTCAGACTATAGAAATTTAACGCACGTTTGAACTATAGCGATACAAACATTCGAAAGAAGTTTGTACTTTTATGATACCAATTTGGTTGCGATTTAGATTGAATTTAATGTTAAATTAATCTAATGTCTTTGAAATATATTGTTTCAGAAAATTCAGAGTTCAACATTTTTTTCCGTGTGATTACAAAATTTCGTCAACTTAAGTTTTAACTATATAAATAAAATGTACTTCTTTTTAGAAAGACCTGTATTATTATGCTACATAAGTTTTATAATTAAATTTAAAACGTTATGAAATATCCAAAAATTATCTAACAAACATTTTATTATTAGGTATTCTACGAAGAAATAATTTATTTTTTATCCTGTAATACAAAATGCAATATATTGAACCCACGTGAACCCACCACCCCTTGTCAAATTCCAATACAAAGAAAAAATCCCGTAAGTGCCTCGTTATTCTATACAAGTCTGACCATACCCGGATCATATCTACTTAACTGATTTCGTTCGGTGGCTCCAAGAAGGCAGTCTTAGCAGTCTTACGCACTAATCGTAATACTTTTTCCAGTTTCCAAAGAAATAAAACTACCTGCAAAATAAAATAAACAAAGGTTTTTATATTGCTTAGCCATCATAAAAAGTAACTAAAAAAGAAATTGATCATCATCGAATGCAAGTATCTCTTACTAAATTGCCAAATACGAAAATCGAATAAAAAAAAATAAAGAAATCTCATTCCCGCCATCGAAAGAAAATCGCCGAGGCGAAGTTGGGCAAGTGCGTTAAAGCACCTCTCGAAGCCTCCACAGCGACCTTGTCGTACAGGCGATGCCTCACCGCGGCGTCGCCCGAACTCGACTCGCTAAAACCGCTAAAGCGCCCTAAGCCGATAAATTGTTCGCCCGGGCGAGTCTCGCTAAAAGCGCGCCTCGGCCCCTCAAAATCACGCGATAAATCCCCCCCTGCTTCCTTTGCCCAACTATATTTTCGTACATTTAATTTGCGCAAATCCGCGGCCACGGCATCGAGTCTAAAGCGTGTGCTTTTCTGTTGATTTAGGTGAACGACCCGGAGAGCGCGGCCGCAGCCACGGAGGAGCCGAGGAGGAGTTCGCTTCAAGCATCCTGGTAAGAGGAAGCCCGTCTTTACCTCCGTGTTTGACGAGAAGAAAAAAAGACGGGGATAGGGAGGAGGAGAGCCATGGAAGTTCTTGTTCGGCGCGTCGGCTTTCGCGATATTAGCCGGGCGCGCGCCGGTTTTACATCTCGCGGATTACCGGACGGAGCCCGGCTTTGGGGATCCCCTCGCGCCACCCCTCTTTTTCTTTGTCTCGGACGTTTTACTTCGCCTGGTCATTGTTTGAAAATGCGAGCGCCGCGAAACCGCGTTTTCTTTCTTCGATTATACAGTTTATTCGTGGAACACTTTTTTCTTGATATAATGTACAAATTTCGATTTTTAAATCATCAATTTTTATAGAGAATGATATAGATGAAATTTGATTTCAACAGTGAAATAAAAAATTGAATTGAAAGAATCCATCTCTTTTTTGTAAAAGCAGGAAAACTAAATTGTGCATGCTATTCCGTGATACCTATATGAAACCAGGCAGATTATTAAAATTCAAAACAAAAAGAAAATTTAATAAACGAGTAAGATGATCTGCCGCGTACGTATTGCACGGTAGAATTGAATAAAATTTTTGTACTGCACACGGGTGTCTCTCTCTCTCTCTCCTCTCGCGATTTCTTGCACTCTCGGGCTTGAAAATTCTAAATGTATCAGATCCATTTTACATTTCCCAGACATTGATGGATCTGATATTACTCTGCAGCGCGCTTTCAACTTACATTTTTCTTTTTTCCCCGAATCCGCGCCGGTCGCGCGCACCTTACACGCGCCGGGGGATGTACTGAAAAAAACTCCCAAGATAAATTAAATTCGATAGAGTGAGAAAGAGGGAGGACTTTTTTTCAAATGCAAAATTCAAGTAGAAATTCGTGCGATACCTCCACCGACTTTTGCCCGCGGCGGCTAAGAATGTCAGGTTTCCGCATAAAGACCTCGAAAGGGTATGAATTTCAAAGGAGGCAACGCTAAAAAGTCGGGGATTAATTTATGATTTAATACGTTGTATACACATTAAACAGTGAGGATACTTCTTGGCAGTCGGTTTAAATTCCTGAAAGTTTCGAATTATGCAAAGCGATTCAAATATTTGCTCTGCCTCTGAAGCTTGCCTGAAAAAACTCGAGGTTTATTCCTGTTTGATAAAACGCAAACAAATTAATTTGATTGTGAAAATAAAATTGTGCCAAATATTACAAGTATTTACAAATTTGCTTAACTAATAAATATATGGCACTCGGCAGAAATAAATTCTAGAATCTAGAAATTATTTTCGCTCAGTGAACTTTACATAGTGCAATTATATTTTTCAGTAGCGACATCGATTTTAAATTACAATGTAAAAATTTAATTTATAACAGTACATATTATTCACAATTGAAGTGTTATAAGAATAAAAAGCGTTTCCTTATTCATACAACGCTTCAATTCAATATTTATGTAAATTTGTACTATATTAAACGTAAAAAAAATACGTATTCTCAAAAAAAATGTTTCAATTAAGAAAAAACGAGTATTCCTATCCAAAACGTTAAAATAAAAACGCTAAGTCAGAAAAACTAATTGCCGTACCAAAGCCAGATATAAACACACCAATTTCACTCGTCATTGAAACAAAGCAAAGCCACGCATTAAACTATAAACGTTGCCGCCGCGGGCTCCTCTCGCCTCGACAAACAGACGGAAAAAAAGTAACGAGGCGAAGGATAAAGAGGCAAACAAACGTGTAGAAATGAAAAAAAATTATGATGATGATTCGCAGGCAGCAGCAGCAGTACGGCAGGGACGAGAAGAACACGCGGGCGAAGGAGACGAGGCTAATAATCGTGGTCGGGCTGCTTGCGGTCGCGGTGATTGCCCTCGTCGTCACGCTCACTCTTCAAATAGCAGTTTTCGGCAAGCACGAGTACAAGGAGATGTGCCAGAGCGAGGAGTGCATCAGGACGGGTAATCCCATTGCATTAAAGCGTAATTGCGCGAACTTCGGGAAGTCGCTATTAAACCGGCGACTCCGGGATATTCCACTGCTTTTTTTAGAGGGGTGGGGGGAGGGGCGGCTCAATGTCCAGAGGGACTCGGGGCTGACGGTTTAGACCGTCTTTCACGGATTGCCGCGCTGTCCGCACTTGTCTGGGGGAAGTTTGAGAATTTTCAAGTTGAGGCTTATTAAAATAATAGCCGGGACTGAATAATCTTAATATTAAAACGATGAGACTTTAGGAAACATGGAAATTGATGCGGTTTTAAGTAAAAATTGCCCCGTCAAACTCTGTCTTAATTTGAATGTTTTTATTAAGTTATAATTTTGAATAGAATCTTATTAGATTGATAAGTGCTTCATGTAAAGGAACAGTTTAAAATTAAATATACTCGATCTGAGTAATAAAAACTGAACCAATCAAACTTCAAGGGGCTCAGTATTTTCTGAAAAGAGTGATTCTTGACTCGAGTAGAGTGAGTTTTTTTAATAGTTCACTCTTCTACATCATGAGAGTAAGAAGATTAAATTAGAAAAATAATGAATGTTCATAATGAAGTATAACTTTTAAGCTCTGAAACTGAAATTCAAACAGCGCGCATTACGATCCATCAAAAATTCAAAACAGTTCCGCAATTCAAATTTTAAATTTAAAATCAGTCGCCGTATTCAACGAAAATCTAAACACTGCTTTACATTAAAAAGTAACTTCATTACAAACTTTCGCGCTAATATTCAGATCCCACTGGAATTATCAGGAAAGTATCAACGCCAAACAAAATTGACTCGTCGAGACAATATTAAATTTAGCGGGCAAAGTAGAGAGAAGGAAAAAGGGTAGCGAAAAGGGGGAAAAAAAGTTTGCGCGGCGCGGCGCGGCGACGGGCCGACCTTTAAGCAAGGCGGCAGGGCTAAAGTGCGATAAATTGTTCGGTAGCCGCAAGAGTGATAGAGGGTCTGAACAAAAGCGTGGAGCCGTGCGAGGACTTTTACAACTTCGCCTGCGGCGGCTGGATAGCCAAGCACCCGATACCCGAGAGCCAAACTTCCTGGGATCAGTTGAGCCTGCTGAGGGAGGAGCTGCTGAGAAATCTGCGGGTCCTGCTCGAGGAGCCGGACCGCGACGACGACCCCAAGTCCGTCAAAATGGCCAGGAGCTTCTACAGGACGTGCATGGATACCGGTAAGCTCGGCGGTACAACTTTTTTTTCTCCCCCTGCGGATTGTTTCGGGGGCTTTCGGAAGTTTTGGTGACACATTTTTTGTTGGAGATTCGAGTCATGGGGGTTGGGGTCACTAAGCGCTAAAGGAATAAAGTTGTAAAATGTAAGAACATGCCTTGTTTGTGTTACAATGTGTAAGAGATGTAAGGATGAATAAATGATTATTCGTTTAACGTGTAATGTCCCAGAAACTTGGACAAGAATAAGTAATAAAATATTAATATGAAATTCTGAAAAGTGAGTGAAATAATTCAATATTTTATGAAATATTTTTCTTAATCGGAAGCAAAGCCTTATTTTGTGTATCTAATTTCTGATACTATTACAGCGAGGCTAATTGAATGAACAATATCTAATTGGACATTTCATTGCATAATTAATAGACTAAAAGTTGACTAAACGTAAATAATTAGTCAGAAAATTAGAGCATTAATAATATACCTGAATTCAACGATTGTGTAATTTTAACACTTTTTTAACACGCTTATAACTTTTCTATTAACTATAAGTAAAAGTATATTAATATCAAAGTAGCTTTTAAAAAGAATTGTTTTATTTTCTTCTAAATTTTGTAAGGGCAAATAAATTATACATATAAAAAGGGATATTTTGAAGAGAAACAATTTTCTTTTGACTATTTCAAGCACAACAAATGCGCAACAACAATAACGATTAGATTTAAGCTATGATAAAACATACCACCGGCGACTGCCTCTGACATTTTTTAAAAAACTCAGCTTTGGTCTCTTCAAATGGAACGAAAAATAAAAAAAATATTGCAGTGTTTTTATACGTTTGGTGTTTGTTAACCTACGTGAAAAGCGCCTCTGTCCCTTAAAACGTCCAAAAAAATTAACCTCATAAAATTAACAAGTATAAATATAGAGAATAAAAAATTATTTTGACAAATATCCGCAAAAACTACAAAAACTGTTGTATATTTTTTATAACAGTACTCCACAATCGGATCGCGCGAGCTTCTACTATCGGATTAACAATCGAACCGCGAGCAGGACTCAAATTCGCGCCTGGTCGACGGCAAACTCGGTCCTCGCACTTTTGTCCAAGCGATCAAAAGCCAATTGTCGCTTTTGCGCCAAAAGAAGGCGGGAATTCGAGTTGACTCGTTATTAGCCGCGCGGCGCGCCGGCTCGGCAGCGACCGTGATATCTTAATTAAAGGAAAGTTTAATTAAAGTTGTCCGGGCTGGAACACAGATATACAAGCGATCGGTCCGTATCCCGCTCTTTTTCTTCCCTTGACAAACGACGCCGTTTGCCCCCGCCATTAAATTAGTTTGCGCCCCGCGATTCAATTATTCCGTGCCCTTTGATGCTCGAACTTTCGGGAGCAGCGCTGAATTAACGCCCGGGCTTTTCGAAATTCTCCCGAGTAGTCCGATGAAGAATCTTTACTTTTTCGAACTTCCGGCGCGCCCGACTTCCTTTTTTTGCACTCACTTTCTTTTTTTTTCACCCTTTGCACTTCGATAGAGCTCTCGAGCGTTTTACTTTACGATGGCGAGTCGCTCGAAAGTAACTTAACAACGTGTAAGAGGGGGGCGTTTAGACGCGACAATATTTGCGTTGTAAATACGCGCTTTTATGAGAGAAAGCCGTTTCCGCGCTACCCCTTTATTTGCCGGCCCCGGCAGTTCGCGCGCTCTCGCGCACCCAGCGGAATATAAAAAGTTGTTATATTTTATTCCCTCGAAAAATTGCCCCTAAAAGATTTTTACTGCCTGGCGTACTAAAATTTATTCCGCCTTTTCGAAAAGTTTCCTCTCGTTTGCGTCTATCAAACAACCGTCCACCCGGCGGAAAGAATATGGGCAACAGAAAAAAGCTCGCGCGTGTTTACCAGAGCTGGCGCAATAAGCAAGGTGAAAAGAATGTTATCCCATCGCTATACCTGGAAAGCGAGAGGCACTCCGTAAGTTAATGGCGCGATCGCCTCGGATGATACCCCGCCGACGAGGAGATAATAGCGGTAAACTGAGGAATCAATTGCGGGAACATCGAGACTCGGCTTCTAGCAGATCTCTAATTAAGTCGTAGATAAAAAAGGAAATTCTATCGCCCCGCGGCTCCAACTCCCCGCTAACGACCATTATCGCTGAATGGAAATTTCGAGCACAGGGAGTATAAAAATTAAGCGTCTTACGCGCGCGGAATATCGAGCGGCCAGCCGTTAAAGGTGATAAAGCTCGCCGGCGGCGGCGGGGGTGGCGCCTATTTCTGCTCATTAATATCACCCCATGATCGGCTTACGTCTCCTCCCCGTCTGTTTTTGACTCGCTTAAGTCCCCCGCGCTATTATTCCCGGAAACAATCTGAAAGTTGGGAAAGCTTACACCGAGACCCCGCCCGTCATTATCAATTCGAGACGCGTCGACGCCTCCGTTTTTTTTTTCGCCCCTCGCCCGGCGCGCGCGGCCAATCGAATCGACCTGCATTATTAATCGGCAATCTCTCGAGCCCCGGGTAAATCCGATTTTTTTGCCGGGGGCAATCAACGCCCCTAATCCGTGAAAGGGGCAAACGAAAGGGGGGAGGGGAGGGGGGAGGCGATCGGCCGTTTACAAGCTCGCGAGCGGCACTCGGCTGCTCTTCTGCCGAACAAACAGCAGTCGATGAAAAGCCATTCAGCGCTCTACTGCAATTACGTGACTCGCGTACCGCTTGGAAATTAAACACTTCGCGATTTTTGCTCGAATGGGTGTGGTACACTTTCGGCGAGAATTCAATATGTGCGCGGAATAGGGTAAATAATAAATTTTCTCGTTGCTCGGCTTGGCGGATTGGCTTTAAGATAACGCTGGCAGTTCCGGAGATTGTTTTCTCAATAAATATTAAAGAGACGGTGGGGTTGTTTGCACTTCGGCTTTATACATATGTTCTGCTAGATTTCACTGTAAGCTCTAAATTGAGCTGATATTGGTATATTGCGAAAGTAACTAGAGAGGAGATTAGTTTAATTTGAAACGTGAACAAATGAAAACATAATTTGTCACTTTGTGTTCATAAAAAATTGCAAGAATTTAAAAAGCTTGAGAAAATGCCATTTAAACCATAGACTAAGTAAAAGCTTGCATACGTAGAGAAAAAGTAACTTAATCTATAACGATAAGTTACTTAGATTTTACAAGAACAAAGTCAAGTAAGGTAGATACATAAATTTATTAAGTTTGTTTCATCTTAGTAGAAAAGCAAAAATGTGAATTTTTCAAGAATTGATGTCAGGACGATGGGAAAAGTAATTCTTTCAGTAAAAAAAGGCTTATTATTAATTTTGGTAGAAATCTATTATACGATTAGGTTTTCACTCACGAACAATAATTCACTCTAAAATTTTTGTTCATTTTGAAGTCATACAGTTGTTCTGTATTTGATACATTAACAATTTATTATTTAACATTATTTTATTTAATATTAAAATATTCACAAATTTTATAATTTTTAAACTGTGCGAACCATACTTTAACTAAATAAAAAATTAATATCTTTAACATTGGGAAAACTAAATAAAGGCATATATCGTAAAAGCATGTCGTTTGAGCTTGCTGCATAAAATCTTTACGACTATTCAGTATACTCAACTGTACTTAAAACTCCGCACACGGAGAGAATTTTTTTGTAAAACACATTTCTCACTGTTTTAAAAAATGTCTGTGGTCAGTAATCTTGGTAGTAAAGTGCCTGGGGTCTGGTACATATTACTTACAGCTACCTAAAAAATTGTTATGAAAATTTAAAAAATTTAGACTTTCCCGAGAAATTTTGAAAACGCTGTGTAGTATAGTAACTTTTACCAGACTCCTTGATCCTAAGATTACTAACAATAGAACAATTTCTGCCAAAAAAATTACTTCGTATGTAAATAAAAATTATAAAATAAAATGTATAATAAACATCTTCATTTCCCTAATAAAACCTTTGTAACAGCGAGTGTGGAGGCAATGGGCCTGGAGCCGATTTTCCAAGTGATGGACAAACTGGGACTACCCCGCACGCTGCCGATGGACGACGTGGCGACGCCGGAGCTGGACTTCGCAAAGCTCTCGGGCGACGGCCACCGCCTCCTCGGTCTCAATCTCCTGGTCAACTTTTACGTAAGCGAGGACGTGAGGGACACGACGCGCAACAGGATGATGGTGCGTAAATCCAAAAAAAATCCTCTCGCGTATTTCTCCACCCGGAAATGAGCCTGACGCGGAAATAGCGAGATTTTGGAGCTTCCCGACGGCATAATGGTGGGAGGGCTTTTTTACGACGGAATGGTTTAAGCTTCCCGTCACGAAATACGCCGGGCGCGATGTTCTTCGGGTTGGATGCGGGCTGAAAATTATTCATTTTTTACTTTGCATTCGCTGTATTATGTAGATTTTCTGGAAATAAGAAGGTAGTTTTTTTACATTTTTAAGAGGGACAGAGGAATGTGGAATTTTCAAATGTATCTGCTTATGCATGTTAACAGATGCGAACGAGTTGAAATTTCCAAATCCCACTCACCATTGCAACTATTTGTAGACACAAATGTTTCAATGAGTGCATGATAATAACCACTTCAACGCTTGAAACAATGCTGTTTCAAGCATATTTTGAAACTGTTACTGAAAAATGGTAAATATTTAGCTTAAAATTTATTCAATTTATCGAATTTTTAAAAAAAATTAATAATTATGTAGTCAATAAAAATCAATTAAATATATTGTCCATCGTATTGGAAAAATAATTTCAACTATTCTAATTTTAAAAGTTTGCCTCAATGACCATTTGCCAAAAAACTTGTGAAAATCCTTCAAACTTTAAAACAACACCTATTAAAGTAGTAAAATGCATTATTATATATAGATAAATGTACATTTCACTCTCAAGAAGTATAAGTCTCTCAATACCTTACTAATAAATTCCTTTTCAAAGTGAAATTATACACTTAAAACCAATGCAAATCAGATAAAAAGCATTTATTTTCGATTAATGTTCCCTGATTTCTCAGTGTTTCGTCACGATTTACACTGAGCAATCAACAAAATCTAGCGGTCTCACTGTCAGAAAGCTTCTCGATCTCGCCAGTGACAACCGCAAACGGCTCATTGCGCTCGAGCAGATTAAAAAGCGATCCCAAATGAATCGGAGCCGGCGAAGTTCGCGGGGCTTGAGGCTCAAGCCTCGCGCTAATCCGCAAAACCAATAACCGGACAAACGGCCCCGGCGACTTTTACACCGAGCCGAAACTCTGTTTAAACAGAAGCGCAGCCCGCGGGAAGCCCCGCCCGGAACATTTATATCCGGTAGGATTTCTCGCGCTCCCGGGGCCGGATCAGGCAAGGGGGGGATTCCCCGGGCGAAGTTATTAAGTGGACGCCGGCAAAGTTTCCGCCGGCCGTATAAATGAAAATCTACGCGCAGGGGCCGGCCGTACGATCGCCTTGTTTATCGGCCGATCCCAGGCTAACGAAGTTAGAGGCCACGTCGGCGCACCGGCGAATTTCGCCCGGATTGTTTTGAAATTTTGGTCAGCGTGTCAATTAGTAAGAGGAGTTTTCTTAAAGGGATATGGCTAACGAAATTGAGATTTTCACGTGGTACTGCGGTTTTAAAGTTGATGAAAATTAAAAGATGCTGAATATTAACAACTACATGCTGTTTTTGTTGATAGTCGATTTGAACCTATATAAACAAGTAAAAAATGCTAGTTTTGAACAGAATGTTTATATATAAAACTGATGGTAAAGTAAAATGCAATAATTGTTAATAATTATTGTATATAGTTGATTTAATATAACACTGCAGTAATTGTATAAATAAATATAATAAAATAAAATTATAATTATAAATATATAAAATATATATTGTGATAATCTAGTTTAATTAGTGAGCCTTATTTTTGTTGATGCTCACAATCTTCAATCTTCGTAGAATAACTGCATTTCATACACGTGTATTCTAATACAACTTCACATACAGAGCATTTTTTCAATTTTTTCTGACTTATTTTCCTCAATCTCATTTTGCACTTACAATTTTGCAAATTGTGTTTACGAAACTCTAAAAATATAAGATAACTTAAATGAATGCAATTGATTAACGAGAAAATAATTTAAACATACCTGTTTTAGTTTCTATGTAATCATATCGGTACTTTTCAATATTTTCAACAACGTCTAGATTCTCCACATCTAAAATTCAGTACGAATAATAAGTACAAATTTAAAATTTTAATAGTTAGTGCCTTAATTGTATATTAATATAGAATAAAAAAAATGTAATAAATCATAATTCTATTAAAATATTACGCACCAATGTTATCTCTTTCGTCCCAATCAATTTCAATTTCTTCTTTCACAAATATACGTGACGAACAGTTAATTACACCTTTAACATAAAAAAATACATAGTATAAATAGCAGTATATAAACACAACTTTTTACCATATTACAAAATGGAGTAATGATTCTTTACAGAGTAAATGTAATTACAAAATTTATTTTATTCATTTTATTTTTGCATACAGAAAATTTTAAATTTTGCGATTATATGAAACTTTTATGGCGGTGTTATTTTTAAAGTTTATGATATATTATATTTTTATTTATCTTTAATTTCCAAATGCATTCAAACTGGTCTTAGGAATATCTTCTATATAGTAGTAAGCTTTAAACGAATGTGTGCCCGCATATTGAAAGCGCACTTGGAGCATTGTACATAGCACTCGTATAGTGTAGGTGACATATCAATTGCATTTTATAATAGCCTATCCTACAAATTATCTGCGCAGAACATTAGTGGGTGTACCCGTCGAATGTACCTCAATATATTGTCTTCGCGTTTTGAACGTTGATGACAGTAGGAACAAGCGAACTTAGGTCCTATGCTGCACTCGTGGAGTTGGTGATATTTCAAACGTCTTGACTGCTTATACGATCTACCACATTCCGTTCAAACATGCATCCACAGTGTACTCAAATCTGATATAGGTAGTTTAGCAGTTATTTTAGAATTACTGAAACTAAGATGTTCAGTAGCAAATTAGCTTATTTGTTCTAACGCCATGAAGAAGTTTGCAAGTGATACTAGCGTGTTAATAAACAATTAAATCAAGTTATCTTCGTTGATTTTTTCCAATAAAAAAATTCAAAACTTCCTACCTAAAGTTGATAAAGTGAAATCGATAAGTAATTATTCCATTAAATAAGTACACTTTTACTTATTCAATTTTAGAAGGTTTGCTGAAAAAGTGTAGTTATGAATATATTATATATTTTATAATTAATAAAAACATTTTCCTGTTTTTTTTTATTAATTTGTATATAAAATACTCGTATCCAGTCTATTAAATACACATTTGTTTTCTTCGTTTCTTTGAATACTATAATTAATTAGTTACATAAATATTACAAGTAAAGACAATACATTTTTCGTGTATTAATTATTCTAAAAAATATTGCCCTTAATTAATCAACCACCAGTACAGCACATGAAAATCTAAATTTCGTGGGATCGCAAAAAGAAAAAACACTTTTTTGGAAGAACAAAAGGAGAAGTTCCAAAGTGGATTGCAGCGCGACTATAACTCAAGGAGTTCAGCAATGCCTCCCGGCGCTTTTATCGCCGAGAGGCGTTTAAATATTGACGGGCTTTATTGGTGAAATCGACGAAAAAAGAGAAACACGCGTCCGATGCCCCGCTCTCGCCCAGCGTCCGCATGCACTTTTAATCCACTTGGAGGATCGCGCGCCGGCCTCCCCGGGCGCGCGTGCACGTATTTAACGAAAGGAAAAGAGAGGCGCATCGAAGGCTTTAAAATTTTCCGTTTGAGCCGACTTGCTCCCTCTCTCTATCACCGGAATAGGGACGCGTCGAGGGGATCGTTAAAAATAAAACAAAGCGAAAAAAAGTATATAAAAAAAAACACGATTTTCCTTTCAAAGATGGAACAAGTATCATCGGGCTTTAGCGAGCGTTATCTACTCGACCCCCAGCGCTTCCAGTCGGAGCTGCAGGAGTACAAGAAATACATAAAATCCATGGTGGAATTGATCGGCGCCGGCGAGAGGAGCAGCGAGTTCGCCGAGGAAATCCTGGATTTCAGTACGCAAATCGCAAAGGTGCGTTGCCCCTCCCTTCCCTAGTCCCTTCCCTCATTGCGCGGAAAGCGCCGCTTTCTCTTACGCGCGCATCTCAAGAGTCTAGTCGTCGTTGGAATTCGCGAATTCCGGGCCGGCGGGACGTTTACGCTCGATAAAAATCGCGCGACGCGGGTGCAGTACAAACGGCGACGATCGCTCCGGAATTTCGGCTTCGGAGCCTCGTTGGGCCGGGCGAGCTTTTGGCAAATTTTAGTCGACGGGGGGGGGGGGGGGGGGGGGGGGGGGG
>JAXIUT010038172.1:0-13214 GCA_035586675.1 Eurytoma californica | reverse complement strand
AAAACAAACTTTTAACACGTTTAAAAAAAAATTTTTTTTTTACTATTACAAAGCTTCCTCAAGGAGGAAGCAAAAGAGTAAAATAAAAAAATTTATTTATTTCCTATAGCGAGAGTGTTAACCCTTTAAGTAATGAATGTGCATAAAATTCTGATAAGTTATTTACCAGTTACATCTACAAAAATAAAACTTCTATAATGTAAAATTGTAAAAAAATAATTACAAATCACCATAAGCTTTTAAAAAATTGAACAGATCTACTTCCGTCAAATGATTACAAGATCCAAGTTTATCAATAAAAACTAAAAATAGAATTTCATCAATAGCTTATCTCACTAATAAATAGATTCTTCGAGTTCGAAACACTTAGACATCTTATAACCAAACATAAAGACCAGTTCCTCAAAGTACATCCAGAAAACATTTCCCAACGAAGCGACGCATTAATTCGCCGGAAAAAAAATCTAAACTCCACACAAACCAGACCGCAGCGTCGAGAGAGGCACCTCGCCGGCTTGCACAATCGTCGCCGCGAAGTAAACAGGAGCGCTTGCTTCGGAGGAAGTCGAGAAATCGAAAGTGGCCGTGTCGCCTCTTCCTCGAGTGTCGCGTCGCCGTGTAACCCGGTGGTCGGGCGAGAAAACAGGGGGCTTATCGGCCGACTGCGGTGTACCCGCCCCTTTACGTAAACCCGCCGCGGGGAAAAGCCGTCGCGGCAGGAAGATGCGCCGAAACCGACCGGTTGGGCAAGGGGATCCTCGGCTTTTCCGCGTCTCGCGGACGTTTGATCGATGGCTCGGAGTATAATGGGTTCCTGGTTGTACCGCGGCGATGCGCGTCTCTCGTCTGCGTTACGAATTTTTCGGGAGGATGATCAACTGGCGGCTCGACGTTTTCACGAGTTTGTTACGTGTCCGGGCAGTTTGTTTTCGGATTGCGCAATGTGTTTTGACTTTTAAGAAATGTCACTTCTTCTGCGGCGCCTTGCGTTTCCAGCTTTACGAGGAAAAATTCGTGGTTTTCTCTTTTGCGGTTACGACCAAGTCAAATGGCCCTTATTTATTAGGATCTTTATTGGGTGTATTGCTAAATGAGAGCGAGGAATGTACTAAACGATATGATTTTTTATTCGAATGACATAATTGTGCGTTCTTTTAAGAAGAAATCTGAAGCTTCCAGTAAAAAGACGTAGTTACATTTTGTTTTTAAAACTGAGATGAACATGAGAAGCGAATGTACGAAAGTGACTTTTTTCATTTCACACTATTAGAATTCCCAACAGTCTCAGAGATTACTAAAAATTATTAAATGTAAAAAACTTCTAATTCACAGAAATTTTTAAAAAATTAGTCACTTGATTTGCATGCACGTCATAATTAACGTTACTTTACATACGAAAAATTGAGGTACTGTATTACTTTAGAAAAATTAAATTTAAGAGAACCATTTAATAATTTTAATATTTGATCAAGACATTATTTTTTTTTTTAAATTCACTCGATTTGTGTTTACGTTATAATTAACATTACTTCACTTACGAAAAATTGAAGTACTGTATTATTTGTCGAAAAAATGAAATTTAAAAAAATAGTGATTTTAATAATCGCACTTATGCTGAAAGATAAACTGAAAAATTGTAATAACTAATGTGATGGCTACTCCCACAAGTTACTTGCGATTTAACTTTGAATTTCTAATAAGATGCAAACTGCTCAGGATGTCGTTTCTGCCTGATACCGTAATCTGAAATATCTATGAGATGAAATTTTCTAATTTTCATTTCCGATAGTGAAACTTTCAATTTTGTAACCTATATTCACGCTGCTCATATTGATCGAAAAATTAAAAATTTTACGATTTTAGACCAGAGAGTTTTACTTTTTCTTCTTCGTTAATGATGTTCTCCGGTAACTTTAAGTGTGAGATGACTTGTTGATACTTATTACGGCGATAGTTATGTCACTTCGAGAAAGTGATGAGAATATAATGGCGGTTAAAAAAAATCTCGTAGAATAAACAAACAGTTTATCTTTTTCTCAAAATGAAAAGCTCTTATAAATCCGCGTTATGAAATACCTTATCCGAAAATATTATACAACTATCAATAACTGGGTGCCTTGAATAGTTTAGACATTTTTCTTGATTATTTTTTTTCTTCGATCGGTAATAATGACTTTTAAATTGAAGGTTCAGTTCTCAAATCCCAAGTAAATATTTTGATAAATTACCGATTTCGTTATTTATAATTATAGTACTTACTTTCCATACTAACCTTTACACATGCTCCTAAAAATACCAAAAAAACCCACATTAAAATATCTATTAGTACTGCAAGTGGTCCAAAAAATTAGATAACAAATGATTGAAGTAACGTATGCATAAAAAGATTAGCTCATGATATAAACTCATGTTTCATTAGTTCGGGCGTTTAGAAAGCTAGGAGAGCAGATAGTGCATTCTCGGTGTCATAAAGTCTTGATATCAAATTAATGAGTTATAGAGCAAAATGCACAGGAAATAATCAATCAATCAGAACAATTTTATTATTTCGATAAGAGAATTCGGGAAAAATTGGTATCAACATTTTTAAATATTATCCTGATGCTTTGACTATCATAATTTCTAAGCGTGATTCATTAATTAGTGTGATACAATAACAACAAATTTCCTTCTAATTTTTAGATTTCCTCTTATCGACTACTTTCTTGTTATAATATTCTTTTTTCTAAAAGAGAAATCACAGAAATAATTCAAAATTGATCTAAAAATACCCACTATATGACTTTAGCATTGTTTCTAGCAGGTTATCCCAACAAATCAGGAAATTCACAGTGTGCAACAAGAGGGGGGGGGGGGCGATTTCTCGCGAGATTGATAATTTTGCATGACCACTGAAAATTTTCATTTTTAAACGATTTTTTCCAAGGTAAACATTGATAACTTGAATTGGGATCCCAGAAATCATTTTATAAATGAAATTTTTTGCTCAAATACTAACCATTCAATAAATAAATTCCAAAATCATAATAATTTTTAATTCAGATATAGAATCTATCGCAAATCGCCTAGTGATTCTATATCTAATTAATTTACTATTAAAAATAAATTTTTTCGATGGTTTATGGTGTAGTTTAGTACATGATAAGTTTGAAAAAAAGGAGCCTTCAAATAATTATTTTGGCCAAATTAGTATGCGCATAGATGCTTTTAAATTTCATGTTTGATAAAAGTTTTATATACTTGTAAAATAGATTTAAAAATCGAACAAGTGATAATAACATTTGCTCTTTTTTATATGAAATATAAGTAAAGGATTTTCAAGTCTAGATCCAAGAATAAAAAATTATATTTTTGAGAAGAAAGCCACCTTAATAGTAAAATGTTACATAAATCGAACAAATGCAGAAAATAAAACTGCCAACCTCGTGCAAAAAAACATTACCTTTTCAACAAACCTTTGCAAAACAATGTAAGAAAGCAATAAACTCCAAGCACAACGGAAAGCTTTACAACTCCTCGCAGAACTGAAATTTTTTTGTACCGAACTGTTAATTTACATTCTAAGGGGGGAAAGACAGGAGGAGCCGCGCCGCTCCCGTGCTTTCCGAAGAATACGAGCCGCGCGCCGCGAGCGAAGGGGGTTGAAAACGTGTCGGTTTCACGTCGACGTCTCCTCCTCGCGTTTCTTTCGCGTTTCGACTGTCCGGCCTCGGAAAAAATACGATGTCGTAAAGGGGAACAAGCGGCAGCCTCGCGACGGGAAATTAGGACTAATGAATGCATGCCGTCCGCTCTATCGCGTATTTCATCCACCACTCGGCCGCGATGTCCTTCGGAATAATGCGCGCCGCACTCCCGGCAGATTGATTTCGTTAAAAAACGCACTCGAGCTATGCCCCTCGCCTCTTCCGATGATTTATTTCATTCTTACCCCGTGCACTCGGAATAATAACAGGTGATGAGGGATAATTTACGCAGGCGCGATGTAAAAATAGAATTTTGCTTTTAGAAACTTTTTCCTATTTTTAATATTGCTGAGTTATTGAATAAATATTTTGTCGTGTATTGAGTTGTTGATTACTTTGTTATATAAGGAGCTTGAAATTGATTTAGAATAACGAAACAAAAAGAATTTCAATTAATTTTCTAGATTCTGAAAGGAGAAAAAATGTGGTTACTTAACTCTTGATTTGAGCGCGAAGGTGCCCTGTGAAACTGTTTAATGAGATTTCGATAAAATTCGCAAAAGTATTCGGCAAGAATTCTTAGTTCGCGTTAAAAAGTTAGCTAAAATTTTCTAGAATATCGTGGGAAATTGCAATCTAAGAACAAGTAACACTTTTCACTTACATTAATAAAAAAACAAAAACGATTTTGTTTAATTTTCGTATATTCGTTACTTGACAAACATTTGAAAATGTTATTAAAAATAAAAAAAAAATCGAAGTTCAAAAGTCATGATTTTCGAAAATCTGTTGTTAGAAAATAAGTCGAATGATATATTATTTACCTTGGGATATATCTTTACATGCGTTGGAATTATATTTTAATTATTTAACTAACAATAACTGACTTTTCTCAATAAAATTTGCATAACACATATCCAGATTTATTTTTACGAATAAAAAGAATAAGTAAATCCCATCTGTTTTAAAGCATTTATTTGCAAATATAGAAACCCTCCGAAGGTTCGATGCTCGAGCCAGATAAACGAATGAGAGTGTAATCGAATACCAGGCATCGACCCTTGCCACTTTGAACTTCGATAATCGAATTAGCCGGACTCGAGCTAGATGACAGCTTGTTCGGTTTCTTAATAGTTTTAAAGGGCTACCACTGTTTAATGGTTTCATTGACACTTAATATCGACATGGTATCTCTTCGAGCGCTTTCGGTGCTTGATTTACGGTTGACCATTAAAATGATCACTATCGACAAATCGTCATTTACCTATATCACGTAACTTTTATTGTTTCTTTTTTGTACAAGTATAAAAAGAAGCTCACAGTGCATTATGCATTGAATGGTGTGTATGCATTTGAGAATGAATCTTTTATATTGCAAAATTATTTTACTACATTTTTAATGCATTTTAGAATAATACGCAGTAAAAAACGTTTTAAATTATTTCTTTTGGAAAAAACCCTGTCTTAAAAAAACGATGGCAGGATGTAATAAAGCATTTAAAAAAGCAAAACGCGATTTGATTGATTCACCCGGCTGAACGACGCCAACATTCAAAAAGTTTTTGTATAAATTATAATGCAACGTAGATAAATAAATACATTTGAGATATCTGAGCGTTGGATTAGACTAATGTATTAAAAACTTAAGTGTCAAATAGTGTACATTTTTAATTTGCAAAATTATTGTAATCTGTTCCATAATCTCAATTTAACATCAACAATTTCTTTCAAAAAAATCATACTATAACAAGTGTAAAATCACGTACACTATAATAGACCATTAATTCACTTATGGAAACTACTTAGTTTACCGCGCCGGAATTCCGCCTCCATAAAAGTCTCTCCCGAAACTCGGAGTAGACGGAAAAGTAAGGCGCGAGGCGTGCACTTGCCTGCGAAAAGCGTCGAGTCACGAAAACACCGCCCTTTATCGATTTCATCCGGTGCCAAGGGTCGCGGGGCGACCAGCGGGGGAGAGCATACATATATACATCGCCGACCGAGCCCCCCCTGTATCCTCGCGGGTCTACCAGTCCGCGTACACACACGCAACAAGGGGTGAGTCACGCGCTCCATCTCTATAACCCAGTCAGCAAGTTCAGGGTCCGACCGGTATTAGATACGAATCGGAGAAAAGTCAGCGTCCGAAAATCGATACTGGTATGTATCTTCGCGCCGCGCCACTACCGAAATTTACGAGGCGCTCGATCGCTTTATCCTTCAAAGGCGAAATTATCGCCGCTGTCCAGGGTCCTTTTTGTTCCTGCGAATTCCTCGCCGTTGACCGGAATTCGCAGGGGGGGCTTCGGAGAAGCTCCGGGGGGGATCGTCGAAAACGAGTTTTTAGGAATCTAAAGGCTGCCTTTGTGCGATTCAAATGAACGCGCCTTTTTTCTCGAGGCGCGAGAAATACTCGGCGCCCGCTTTTATTAGCTCGGCTTTTCACTCTCTTTCTGTTTTCTCGAGAGATTACTCGTCCACTCGCGAGCGAGATCGCTATCGAATTATTTACTGCGGGTTTTTGTGTGTAATGTATACGTGAAAGAATCGAGGATTGAATAAAAATATTAACACACGATAAAACCACATAATGAGCCATTAACAGTTCTTAATCTTTTAATAGCCTACACCGGTGACCAAAAGCTTTCTCCTTGAGAAAGTAAAAGGTTTTCAATCGTGATAAAAAAAAAAAAAAAATTTATAATCAGTTTTTTTTTTTCTTCCTCGTCTAATGAATAATTTGGAGCAAATAAAGTTATCCGACGCAATGGAAAGTAGCTCTGGTCTGGTTTTAATAGTCACCGTACGGCTCAGCAAAAAATCCTTACCCTGAAAATATGACTGATGACCTTACGGCGTAAAATCTCGTCGATTTTTATCTGTGCATTTAAATGCTGATGCTGGAGCCGAAGCCCACGGACAGCACTCATTTTACTTTTTGACGTTTTCAAACACGATCCAGCCGCTTTTGAATCTTCTCGCCTAATGATTTGCTTCGATTGAGATCTTTCAATTTGAATTTTATTTTAAGAATCTAAATTTTTAACAGCTAATTTATAAACATTTAATTTAACTTATTCAAAGAGATTCTGAAGTGGACTAGAATCCTGCGTCTGGTATTTTTCTGCAATAAACAATGAGGAGCCGAAATATTTCAGCGATGAAGAGGATATAAGGAAATCGATAGAAGCGGAGAATAGTACTATGTCTCTGAATTATTACTTCAACTAAATTACGGTCTGACGATTTTATCTCCCGGATGGATGTTGCTTCGCTCGAGAGCTTCCTCCTCCCCAAGATTATGTGTTTTTCTTCGTGTAAACGTAAACGTGTACGTCTGGATGTATGTAAATGGTGAACCAGGAGAAAAGATATGTAGAATTTTTGCACTTTTGACGAACGATCGGATTAATTTATTTTTCTCTAACACGAAAAATTTTTCCGTAATTCAATTTTGTCAAGACAATTCGTTTTCTTTAAATATAAATTTATATTTGTGGAAGTAAATAGACATTTATAAATTAAATTACTAGAAACGCTAAATTATTGTATGAAAATACATGTGACAAAGTGGGGTTATTCATTTCTTGCCATTATATAAACTTAAATAAGGAATTAGCAATAACTATTTAGTCAAAGTGAAATAACTTCATAGTTTAATAATCAGTAATTATTATATTAATGATCGGATTTTCCAAGTGTCATTACTAAAAGTTGTTAAATAAAAAAATCACGCAGTCCTTGGAACTGTTCGATTCGCTATTTGAATATCCTTATGATTTTACTGGAACTAGATATAATTTTAAAGTAGTTACAGCTTTAGGCAACTAGTTTAAAGTGAACAATTATAAATTAACTTTGGTTTTTACGCTAAAGATACATTTAAGTTTAAGTCATTTACATCGAACATTTCGCTCGATGTGATACTCATCTAAATTAAAACGCGATTAAGCCTGGAGACAGCACATAATATTACTTGGTTCACTTGCTGCTAGGTGGACTCTTCAATGCCTCTCTCAATAATGGATCTGCTCTCTCAGTTTTTGATTAGGCCAGCTTCACATCTAGATATCTGCGTAAGCATTTGGTAGTAGTATAGAAGGTTATACTGGTGCTTCACCATTTAATTATCATTTAAACAAATTAATGTAATTCCGAGAGTCGTCGTTATCACTCATTTTGGTTGCAATAATTGTGTATAAGCGATCAATAATGAGTCAACAGTTTAATTTTGTGCTACGTTTCGATAGCTAGACTGCTGTCCTTTTCAGGCACTAAAACTTTATTATTAATAAATTACAAGTTTTTTTAAATATACAATGTTTACATGATCACCCTAGAATATATGTAATTATATGATTAAATTTAAGGGGTTAAAAGTGGCTGAATTGAATTCTTGTTTTTCTTGTAATCAAATGTCACTGAATGATAAGTTTATCGTAAACTTTGTTTTATTAAATCTTGTTTGCTCTCTTAAAAATGTTATCGTCTATAATCATTAATTTAAATTTATACATAATACCACATTTACAAATCATATATAATTATACAATTACCATAATAATTATCTATCATCCTTTTATTAAATTTCATTATTATTTCGAAATCATTCAAGATTAGAGTCGCTACCCAAAAAATAAGTTTATATTTCAGAATTTAATATCCACCGACGAAAAAAGTACATCACCGCGCTTAGAAACTTGAGAGCCCACAAATCCGCAGAAAGTGCAGGATAAAACTCGTAAATAAATGCCTCTCATTTCCTCTAAGCATTACTCACAGCGACAACGGCAATTAGAAGAAGAGAAAAAGAAAACGAGCTGCACCGATGTTCAAATAAAGTAGGCAGCGGACCCGCCCGGTCAATCGTGTCCTCAAAAGGAAACATTCAGAGTCCTTTCCTTCTCGTAGTAGCCGCGGGTGATCGTGCGCACCGCCCGGATGTATCCAGTTATTACACCAGCCCATCAGAATGGGGCTCCCAGCGTGATCCTGATATCCTCCTGACAAACGCGATGTCTGCGAATCGACACTGCCGGCCGATAAATAAATGCATCCGACGATGTTCCCTGCCTTTTTTCTTCTCTCGGGGAGTTCAATTTATGCTATCCGTTTGGAAATCGCAAATGAACTTCGTAACAGATGGCTGAATCCTCGGATTATTGATTGCACAATCCGTTACTAGCGCTAATTTAATAATGCCACGCACGCGAGCCTCGTTCTCTCTCTTGAGAAGGTGCGAATGCAATCGACCGTCAATTTAATTAGGGCGAAAATCTATGATAAATGTAACGCTATTTTGAGCGGAGAGCATTTTACGAAAGTAAATAGAGTGCGCGCGGTTCAATTTAAATATCCGTTATTTGTTCGTTTGATCTGGTTAAACTAGTAAATGTGGGATACTTCCAGTGTGACTCCTTTTCCGATAAAAAAAATCGGCGCCGTAAGTAGTCCGCGATGAGCAAATGCAGCGCGTCGGGCACCAGGACTAGTCTCTTTCTCGTTTCAGATTTACGATTTTTTAATTTAATAACTGAACTGCAGTATAGATGTAATATAGTGTACAGTACCTATACGAAAAAAATTACGAGAATTACGTAATTGGAATAATTAAAGAAAAAACGGCAATGGCCTATTGAATGATACGGAGAAAGGCTATCTTTCATTACAGTTCAACGAACCATCATAAATGCAGCGGTGAATTCACTGTTGTGTGATGCCTTGTCTTAAAGATTTTCGTATCAAGAATGATGATTTTAATGGACAAGGAAAAATTGGCTTTCTAACGACAGTCCGAGATCGACCGAGCGAGCAGGCTGTTACGAAAAGGCACTAGATCATTCGGAAATTTATAAATGCAACACGAAAGGTAGATTATGATTACTCCGATTTCTCAACGTGTATTAACCGAAATTTAGTATAATTACATACATGCTATTATTTTCGATATATATAGTTTATTAAAAATAAATAAGATGATTACTTTATAGTACTAGTGTATAGAAAAAATGTAATGTATTATTCAATCAAGGAAGGGTGTTGTTTGTTTACATAAATTACTCCAAGGCTGCATTGTAACTTAATATTTTAAGTGGGTAATGTTGCATCCGTAATAGACTTAACGATAATTACTTATTAATTCTTTTCGATATAATAGCATTGCATGCAGAATGAGAAAGGTCAAAATTGTATGGGTGATTGATTAGTAATTCTGATGGCCATTGTCCATTTGCGATCCTAAAATTAATGAATTACCTTGAACCAGGTTTTTTATTTTGTAGGCACAAACAATGCCAATGTAATCATATTATAGTATTATTTAGTTCCCTTTCATTTGTAGTTAATTCGCACAGCATGTCACTTTCACGCGAGAAATTAAATTAAACGATGAATTGTTTCTACGATAAATTCAATACCATCCATTCAAAATATTAATTTATATGAATCTTACAATAGACATGAAACCTTAAGATTTCTTTTATTTTGAGGCGCTTAAATAATTATTTAATTATTCGATATCTATACAGTCAATTAATTAATAATTCTGTTAATTCAAGTTTTTAAAAAATAATTATACTACAAATACAGTTTAACATACCATCGTAATAATTTTTTTTTGCAAAGAAACATCAATAAACTTACTCTTAAATTCCAATACCCTGTCTTCCTGTAGAATGCAATTTCCGACTTGGTGACATTTCAATTTCGTCCTCGCCGATAAAACTATTTCTCGAAAAATTCAGTATATCATAAATTTTATTTTTATCATTTTTCGCTAACAAATAAAAAACTAAAAAAAGCGTAATCGAAAAATCCATTTCTAATAAAAATTACTCAACGAAATAAAAAACAAATTTTTGTCCTCGTAATAACTCTTACAAAAAAAGAAACAAAAAAATGTTCTTTTATAGATTAAAGTCCATTGAGTAGAAGCTGAGCTGAAATAGAGACACACGTACATCCATACAGGCATTTTTTAAAGACAATTTTTTTACCATAAATACCAACTCAAAAATTTACTATTACAAAGCTTCCTAAGGAAGGAAGCAAAACTCTCAAACAAAACTCGTCTTATTGGATTCTATTCCCGACCTTCAACAAGATTACACGTTTCTCCACGAAAAATTTTGAGTTCCATAAATTTGCATTTTTATGACGTTTAGCTAACATTACATACAAAAGCAACCTACTCTCGATTAAGTACCCTCTCAGCTACTCGATTGCGTTTCCGCCCTGGAACACAGTCGCGAGTTGCTCCTCGCGAAGAAGGAGACCACACCTGCGGCCGCGTAAAGCGACGCTCCGATCGTTTCGCGAATCCGCGCACGCGCCTCTCACTCCGCTCGCGGGAGTTTTCCCTGCTCTCGCGTGTACGTGCGACGAATGGCCGAGGCGCGCGGCCGGCAAAAATGCCGCGGTGAAGGCAGCAAGGGGCTAGGGTAATGGCCACTTCGTGCTCGCTCGCCGCGCAAAAATCCCCGGACCCACTGACCCACTATCGCCGCCGCGGCTTCCGATAACAGGCGCCGTTTCCGGGCTTTTACCCGCGCTCCCGCGAGCTTTTATTCGGCCGAGATTCGTATCTTCGGCGTTACTCCGGTCAACTGCAATCTTAGATTTGAGACTCGCGTATTTATGCTTTTCGATTGTTGTATAGAGATGCCAATTTTTTAATTTTTTTCTTTTGTTTTTTTGTAGTTGCAGGTAAGCTACTGCCGTTCCAGATGCTGGTACCGTTCGCGCTTTTAAGTAAGACCTTTGTGTGTGCTGCTATCGGGGATCTTTTATCTGTGTAGTTTACAGGTGAGCACGATATCCATTTATAATAAGAGATTCTTGTTAAATAAGAGATACGGTAGTTGTTCGGAAATTTTTATTTATTAAAAATACAATACGTAAGAGAAATCGCTAATTAAAATGTAATTCTGCTTTTTATGACCTGGAAGATGAATCGCCGAATTTTTTGTTGCTTAATTATTTTTGAATAAGTAATATTAAATGTTTAATTTCAAATATATATAGCTTTTTCAAAGAAGATTTGAAATATAACTGGATATTTCTTCTTAGTCCTATACAATGTTTTATCGCCTTCTACAAAAGAAAAAAAATACTGGGATGTTTCGCTCAGTGTAACTATATGTCGGTTTGAGGAAGTGTATCTAAAGAAACTATTTTTCGCAGATTTTTCACTTATAGTTTTGACTTTATAATTATCTACCATGACCCTGGTAGGAACTTAACCATAAATAGTCCAATTTTTTACCAGAGGATATTCACTATTATTTAAAAAAATCCTTCGATATTAACAACTATATTTTGCTAAATTATTATATTAAAAAAATGTTACTAACCTTAATTAAAAAAAAGTAGTGTAAATAATTTTCTCAAAAAATCGGATAAATTATCTTGCAGCAGTTCCCAAACACATCAGCAACCTGTACACCGCACGATAACTCACCTCAATTAGCATGTGCGTAACTGGCAAGGAAGCAAAATCGATGCAAGTGCCTGCAATCGTCCCCCCGCTCCTGTAATACAGATCGATGGCACAATTCCAGCCGCGTACTTTAACGGGCCAGACGCCTTGGCGCGCCCGACAGTATACACGCATATACATCTATACCCGTCCGATTTGGCCGGTCCGTTACGCGATTGTCTCTCGCGAAATTGATTAGATGATTCTGCAGAAAATGAATGTGTGCATATACGTCGGCGCCCGGTGGCTCGTTTTCAATTTGCGCGCCTGTATACACCGGGACGCGCGGGAGACAATGGGTCACGAGAAATCCGATGAAACTCCGCGATAAGGATCACGGCTGTATGATCGCCGGTATGAAGAAAAGGCGGGCGGTTGCGGTGTGTTCTCCTTTTTTTTCTCTCCGCGCACGCGAGCGGAGCCCGGACTTGTCACATTTTTTCGCTCTTTCGCAGAGATTATTGCAGTACCGTTAAGAAAATTTCTTCCGCGGCGTACGTGTCCTTTGATCGATCTAGGCCTGGTGAAGCTTTTTAATTGGAGTTTCGTGACGGGAGAGCTGAAATTTTTGTTTTTACAGCTTCTTTCGGGGACGGTGGAAAGGTGGATTCGTGAATTCCTAAATTTCAATTACAAAAAACACGAGAGGCGAGAGAGGAGAAAGCAATCGGTCATGCACGATCAGCTTAGCGATAATTGTTTTCGCCGAAGTTTCATTTCAAATACAAGTTTTTAACTGAACGAATATGCACGTAGCTCAGGGTAGATCTAAAAGTAGCATCAAAACTCTGGTAGAAATGACATTTTTAATGGCCATTATTAATTTCATTATGACTTGTAGTGATGTCCATTAAAAGTAGTTATTAAGTGGTACTTTTGTAGGTAAGAAGTAAGTAAAATATTTGAATTTTTTTGAATAGTTAGGCAATAACGACATAATGCACATTATAAATGTTAAGTTTTGTAGAAGCGAACATTTATTTATTTATTTATTTATTTATTTATTCCAGAGCAACAGTACATTACAGTTACAAAGTAAATACAATACAAAG
>JAXIUT010038151.1:0-13215 GCA_035586675.1 Eurytoma californica | reverse complement strand
TATGGAGTTTTTTATGGCCACAGACCATAAAATATGGCATATTATGCCCATAAACCCAGACTATTTTCTTGCAGGGAAGTAAATAAATACGTACTTGAATAATTTTAAGAAAAATTGAAATGAAGTAGAGTATTGATTTAAAGTTTATCTGCCCAAGCGTTCTTTTTATACAACTCGATCATAAAACAATCAGCGCGAATCACTACGTACTACACCGGCTAATAAAGTAAATTATAACCGAGAGTAAAACGAGACTTTTGCAGCAAAAAAAAACCTTGAAAATCTAACAATAGCCCCGAAAAGTAAATGGAAGCCAACCGAGTGTACTCCATAAGTACAATTCCCGCCAGAGCTACCTAAAAACTGAAACCAATCGCGGGAAACTTCGCAAACTCCCGCTGGATACCGCGGCGATGAATCGTCCTCGCTGGTTTATACGCTGCTTCCGCGCGCCCGAGATACCGTCCCTTTTTCGGAAAAGCCCGCCCGGTCCTCCCGTTACAATCTCGCGCGATTAATCTATTATAGCTGGTCCGCTGGGATTCCCCGTGGTCCGCGCGCGCCAGAGAGGCTCCGTTGCCGGGGGACCGACCGGTGAATTACGCCGGGGCGTGGGTCGATGCTTGAAAATCGAGTGGATTTTCAGATAGCGTTACCCGATGCCCCGCTGGATTTTAATTGCTTCTAACGAGCGGCTTAATTTCATTGTTGCCGGAACTGTAACTGCGACTAAATTTACGGCGCCTTGCTTTTATTTAAGGCTCTATACATTTATCAAATAACAGACAGATTTTGATATTGAATATGCAGGTAGAAAAGGCTTTTAAAATCACGTGCTTGTTTTAGAAAGCTAGGGTACGTAAGAAAAAAAATCGATAATGCGTTATAAAAAAAGCGCATCGGCGAAATCAAAAATTTATTTTTGTCCTGAATTCGGAATTAAAAACCAAAAAAAAGGAGCTATGATAGATTGAATTTGGACATATAGTTTCCGAAAAAACGGCATACACATCCATACACACTTCCTAAAAACACGTTTTTCGAGCTCCCAATACGTTCAAACAAGTTTTCACGAAGTTTAAACAAAACTCAAAATTTTACCATTATAAAGCTACAAAAAGTTATGTGAGATTTTATTTTTACACATTTTACATTGTGTCTTATGGGAATCTGTAGTTTTGCCGACTTTATTCACACACAATGACGCAATTAACAGAGAGATATTGCATTTTTTTAATAGTAGCAAATACCTACTGAATAGATATCTTATTTTTGATAATTGATTCAGTACTTTTGCGAGTCACAATAAATTAATTAGTAACAACAGTTCCTATATTTCATCACGACGACGTTTCTGTTCATGACACTCGCCAACGTCGCATGTGTTAGGTTGTGCGCGTGGCTCAGGCGCATCATTTGAAATATGACGGTGGGATTATTTAAAAAGTCTATAACTTGCAATAATGCATTTAATACTTTTTGCAGCCTGCGGCGATTATTGTAAACCTTTTCCCTAAGTAGTTTTCCCTTCCAGAAAAACTTTCTTGCACTTCTTAATTTCATCGTTTCGGGACATTATTTACAATACGCAGCGCGAGCGATCAGATATATATATTTGTGATTTAATTTTGAAAAATTCATAGAAAGTCATCATATAGTATAAGTATCTTTTTGCGAAGAATATGGAAGTTGATTATTTAAAGATCGAAACGAGTTGAATATAAATCACTTACGGTCTAGTATAGTACTTAAAAGTATCTCGAATAATACTTTATTATAGTCCCACGCTGGCCGAAAATTCACTTTAAAGTTATGATTTTGAGTATAGAGTGCTATGAAATATATTTTGTAAATAATTTATAAACATTATACGTCCTTTTTTTATAAAATACAATTTAAAAATTTTTACAAAATTTTTCACGTACCGAAGAACAGAATTAAAGTTAAAAAGTCGTGTCTTACTATACTTGTCTTAATCTACTTAAAATAAAAAAATTCACTGCAATTAAGTTTAAAAGTTTAAAATTCTACTTACGAATTATTTTGTTACTAATCCTACTTAGTAGTTTTTTGCACACATTTTACATAAATATTATGTTTAAAAAAAAATGCTCTATAATGTCGTAAGGAATAATCCCCTTCAGATTCGCAATTAAAAGTTGACTGAAACAAGCATAATAAAATTTGCAGCAAAGTTCACAAACCAATTAAAAGTTGAAAAAAAAAACGCGAATTCCAATTGCGAGCAACGAACTCCCGTCAGCTCCCGCGGCAATTTAATTCCCGGAATAATTCATTTTTCGCCGCGCGAAAACCTCGTCACCCCGACTCGCGAAAAAAATGCTCGACGAATTACCATAACAACAGCGGTATATCCGCGGCGCGTGGAGGCCGCCGAGCGATACACGCGAGGGTGTATATATGCACACGTTGAATCGACGGCGGCGGGCGGACACATCGTACCCTCCGGCTTTTTGTGGCGCGCGCCTCTCTCCCCCGGGAGCCGGGATCGACTCCGCGCGAGTGAATGGAGAGGAGGCGGCGCGGACTCGAACAGGTGACGCGACTCCCCGGGTCGGGACGCCTACGCGCCGCCAAGAATTAGCCCCCGCGCCCCTTTTTCCCGCCGCCCCCTCGGCGCGCTGAATGGAGCCGCGGCCGGGGAGCCGATAGCGACCCTCGTCCATTGTCGATGAAGAGCCGCGCCGGGATAAAGGGCAGGGTTTCCCCCCTTTTTTTTTAACAAAATCGAGTTTTTACCTGACTCCTCCTTTTTTTTTGTTTGCGCATTTTTGTTTGTAGGTAGGACTTGCGGAGCTTTCGTGGCGTTTCCAATTATACTCTGCGTTTGTCGTTTCGTTTTATGTGATCGAATGTTTGGTTTGGAAAAAAATTAGTTTTGCAATTAAATATTTCTTTAATTAAGAGTTACCAACTAAATAATTCCTCTGAATAGACTAAATTTTTTTGTATACATTTGTAACTAAATAATTTCTTTGAATAAACTAATACATTTAAGTAGTATTAGTTGATTCAAAGAAATTATTTAATTGGACGATCCTTAAATAAATATTGAATTATTATTCTAGTAATTTTTTTCCAGTGACAGGTGGATGAAATGTCAAAAGTTTCTTTAAAATCGGTAAATGTGGAAAAACTATTACGTTATATTTTTATACCTACCCTAGTAGGCTCAAATTAAAGTAGTATAAAATTGTACAGCATACCTAGTTCGGTGATCGATTAGCTTGTAATGTAAGAATAGAACTTGTAAAGTAAAAGTAGTTACGATATAAATAACAGCCAAAATAAAATCACCAATTTAGTTAGAAAGTTGACCAGCAAAATTAGAGTAAGAAAAATAGTTATATCAATTTAACTTTAGAATTATATTTTGAGTCAATTTATTTTTCAATTTTTTAATTACAAAATACAACGTATATTGATAAAAATGTTTGTTTTTTATGCACTTTTATAAAATTCACATGGTATCTTAATGTGTTTTACTACCT
The DNA here is from genome assembly GCA_035586675.1 of Eurytoma californica. Taxonomy (NCBI): domain Eukaryota; kingdom Metazoa; phylum Arthropoda; class Insecta; order Hymenoptera; family Eurytomidae; genus Eurytoma; species Eurytoma californica. The sequence goes on along the minus strand of JAXIUT010038151.1, from coordinate 9,703 downwards.
GCGGGAGGAGTAACACTCTTGAATATTGATAACAGACCTCACGTGAATTATTCGTTTCGTATTTAAAAAACTAATTTTTTATTTTTTAACCTATACTTTTGAAAATTTGTACCTTGTAATATATTAAAAAAAAGCATTTCAATACTTGCTCAATTTTTGCAATACTTTAAACCAATTTCACAAGCACAAGTTCCGAAAGCTCAATGCGCAAACTAATTCGACCAAATAGTCGTTCAAAGTCTTTGTTTCTTCCTTGAGACCTAAAGAATAAAAATTACTTCATAGAGAATATATTGTACTACTTACACCATAAAATATCCAAAAATGAACTTTCTGGTAAAATCTCACCTTAATTGTATAAGCAAGTTCAAACGCAATTTATTTACGTCCATCCTAAATTGATTCCCACTCTCCAGAAAGCCATTCCAATTTCCACTCCTTTATCGCACGAAACAACCAATACTCGCTTTCTCGTAAAATATGACGCGATTTCTCCCGGGCACTATAATCGAAGAGTTTTAAATTGAACCCGCGGAGGGGAAAGCGCAGCGGCGCGTATAAAAAAAGTAAGAAGCGGGAGAAAAGCGCAGCGCTTTAATCGAAAGCGGGGAAGGTGGTTCGCGCAGCTCCTCGCCGGCTGGCGGCCGGGAGCGCCTTATTGATCCCGCGGCCTCCTTCGCTGGCGCGCCGCCTCGTTCCTTCGCTCCCCCCGACGTTTCGGGGGCCGGCCGCTGGCGCACGAGCTCGCCGATTGAGTATTTATCGCCCGCTCGCCAATGATCTTCACGCACTTCGCCTTATATCGCGCGAAGGAAGGGGCCAGACTTAATGCCTTGATGGACGGTGTTTGTTTATTATTCTCACTATAACCAGCGACTTTGGGAATTACGACGGGAAAGTATAAGGTTTCCGTAGATGATCTGGCGACTGCAGCTGTAAGTGCAGGGTGATTTGTCGGATAGGAGATGCAGTGGACTGGTAGAAATAAGCTGATTGAAACATTTCTTTGAATGCATTGATGCGAGAGAAATGTTACGTCGGATTTAGAATAAAAATCGTGCCGTGCATTGTTGGTAGAAATTTCAAATAGTGTTAAATAATAGTGTTAATTAATTGTTAAACAGCATAATAATTTCAAATTATCTGTGAATAGATACTGGCCAGATAATGACTAGCTTTACTGGCCACATTGCGTGCGTGAACACTTATTTAACATTTTTAATATCCAAAAAATAGGCACAAACTGCAGATAAAATGACGAGAAATATTCAGTGATATTAAATAGCGATTTTGATGTTAGAAAATTTGCGTTACCTATAGTAACGTAAATTATGTCGTAATTTTCTAGACATTCTAAAAAAATTTTATTACTACGAGTTAAATTAAATTATTAAATAAATTATTAAATATTACTACGAGTGGTAATCTAGGTTTTTGTCCATTAAAAATAATGTGGGCGGTTCTACTAGTGAGTCGCTGCAGGGTGGCATTTCTTACCAAGGTAATAAGAAATGTTAACATTTTTAAAGACCAATGACTTAGATTATAACCAGTACCTGCGTTTGTAGGTAGGAAGAAAACAAAAAAATATTGAAATTTTTTAGAATATCAATGCGAATTTTCTATCCCTTTTATCGGCAACCCTATTTTTCTTAGACATTAAAAATCTCGAATAAAGGTTCGACAAAATCTTTTTACATTTACCGTGATCGAATCGTGGCCATAATCCGGCCAGTGACTATTAACCCCGGCCATTTCATGCTCATAAACTATATATATTTGAATTTTCTTCCAGTTTATATATTTTTTTATGCGCGAGTAACGCGTCAAAGTAATGGCGTTACGTCTAATTTAGATAGGCGACTGCGAGCGAACGGGTGTACACACTGGTCCGGGAAAGTTGAACTGCGTCGTTGGGCGATAAAAAAAATTTCCGCCGCAAAAGTTGGCCGCGCTAGTTAATTTATTGGGCAGAGTTAATTAGAGGCTCTCCCCGACTTCTTTGCGAATGTTCGAGGGAAGAAAAAAGGAGGCGCGAAAAGTTTGACAAATTAAAATTAAGCTACGCGGGCAAAGTCAAGCGCCGGGTAAAGCAGCTTTTATTGCATTATTAGCATCAGCGAGCTAACTGCGCGGAAAACGAGTGCGTATCGCGTTTTCGCGTTTGTTTCGTAAATTATAGGCAATTTTACGAGTCGGAAGCACACCAGTGATCATGTGAAAATGCTCCGTAAATCAGTCTCTGTTATATCGTGACGTAATGGACCATCGATTAAAGCGATATCTATATACATATCGAAAAGCCGTGATTGATTCGCAAAGCTCTTTTTTTTCTTCGCTCTCTTTCATTTCCCGTGAAAATACTAGAAAGCAACGTAAATAATTGTAATTAACCTCTCCCACTCTCTGGCTGCAGTTTTTCAGCTTTTCCTTTGCACTTGATACCATTACCAGCCGGGAATTTTATTTTAGTCCGATTAACGCGGCACTCCGATATCAGATCGATCCGATATAATTACACCGCGGCCCGACGTTAAACTCTTATCTCTAAACGAGCAAAACTTTCTAAAACTCGATTTTATAGGAATTTCCGCGTCGCCCCGCTCCCGAGATCGCCGCGGAGCTTCCGCGCCAGGTCCCCTTCCGCGTTCCAATATCCGTCGGAGCGCATCGATCTTGCCAGCGGCGGCGGCGGTGGCGGCGGTCGCAGCTGCGACGCATCGCAGTTTTACTTCGTTCCCCGCACGCACTCCTTCCCACAGCGTATATATACCTGCCCCTCGGTCTTCTGACGTCAGTAGCTCCTCAATGGTCGGATCGATTTTTCACGAGACTACTTTGCATGTCATGCGTGCGCATTGCGTAAACAGCCCCACGCACCGTTGAAATCAGAGCGCTTAAGTGCGCGTAGGAAAATGTAATTACTATCCCTTACGAAAATAAACTACTGACAAAACTGTTGACAAAACTATTGCATAAACAACTGTTATACTGCTGGTGAACTACCCTCATAATCTTCAAAATGTGGAAGAGTGAAAAACCACTCGAAACGAGTGATAACACAGCCAATCGAGTTTCGAGTGGCTGTGTTTTTTCTGAAAAAGAATGATTTTCTGAATTTGTCACTCTTCTACATTATCAGAGTACTGATAGATCACATAATTCCAATAGCAAAATGGCAACTACTGACTAACTATTGACTGGCAACTACAGGAAAACTACTTGTAAACTACTTATGAAGTTTTGAAATGTTGATAGTAGTTGCCGATTTACTATTGAAATCAAGTAATTCATCAGACGTTTTCAGTAGTTTTCAGTAGTTCCTATAGTAGTTTTATTCAGTAGTTTACTTTTGTAAGGGATGCGCTACTATGCATCATATTGCAAGAACAAAATGTTGTGACAAGTATCATCATTATTTTAATCTTCATCAACTATTTGTGATTAGATAATTTTTTATTGTCTGCAACAGTATTAGGTATCAGTCAATAGTATTAGGTATTAATCAATAATATTGGGTATTAATCAATAGTATTAGGAATTAGTCAATAGTATTAGGTATTAGTCAATAGTATTAGATATTAGTCAATAGTAATAGGTATTGTAAATGTGCTTCATCGTGAAATTATTCCCTGTGATGTAACTTTGTACCAGCTTTTAATAGTTTATTAACTTTTGTATTATAATTGCCTTCATTTGTAATTTGGTCTGCAAATGGATGAAAGTTTATAAATTTATAAAATAAAATAAAATAAAATAGAATAAAGTGGATTGGTTTTCGCTGTACAACTAACTTAAACATCGTAGACTCTTATGATAGCTTATCTTAAATTTTTTTTTAAATGAGCTCTATTTGATATTGTCAATAATTTGAATAAATTATTAAAAACTTTCTAGAAAATAGTCATATTCTTACACTATAAAAGTACTTTATGTAATGACCGAAACTCAGAAATAAACTATGCAATATATTTTATTAAATAAAATACGAATTTTTATTTTCATATCTAAAAAGTGCTGTTGTCTTTTAGAACCAAGAAAAAATTGTGTAAGCGAACGAAATATAATTTTTCACAAAGTAAAAAGTATCTGAATATAATGAATATCCTAAATATATTCGATGAAAATCACTTACCATTAGTAGAAACCGAATTTTACTATTTTCTGGTAGGGGAGAGCGGGGCATAGTGGGCCGCGCACACATTTTTTTAGAGCAGTATTGCGGGCCACCTGATAATCCAAATTTGATCTGCAACCCCTAAACTTAACATATAATTGGTACGATACCTCAAGTTTACGGGTTGCAGATTAAATTTGGATGAACAGGTGGCTCAGAATACGCTTCTAAAAAATCGTATACGTGGCCCAGTATGCCCCGCTCTCCCCTACCTTTAATAGAAGCAATGTTCTTTTTTCGATGTGGCTATTAAAAGCATTCCATTTCCCCTTAATTTTCTTCATCTCCCTTTTTTATTCTATTACATTGATGAAGGATGAACGGAGGGTGCCCGCTGCCATGAGGGACGCAATTATTTCATTGCGCGTGTATTTCGGAGAGCGGAACCTTTTCGTACCGTTTCGATACCGTTGACGAAACAACGCGTTTGATTACTTTATTTGTTTCTACTCCGTGTGTTTTTTTTATTTATTTTTTATTACCGTGACTCTCGGTCGTGGCAGAATAATACCGAAAGCGAGTGTGCATTTAACCAGCATTAAGGGTAGAGTCAAGTAAGAAAAATAATTCTTGAGTTTACACTCTATATGTAAAGAAAAGTAAATATGTTTGAATAGTATGAAAATAAAGAAAAAGAAAATTTTTCAGCCTATTTGAGTCAATTTCTGCAGAGATATGGTTTAAAAAAGAAGTAAAAACAAGGGCTTAGCAAAAATGTCTCCTACGGGGAACCATTTGCGGTAGAATCATGAACCTAAAAATTTTGAAAATGTTTCTTTAGTAAAATCTAAGTGGGCCTTTTATTCTAAATTCTATAAATGCAATTTTGGGACTGGTTTAAGTTAATAAAAAACCAAAATTAGGTATTTTTAGCAACGTCATTCTTATCCAAAAAGTGAAAAAACCGACCCAAAATTGCAATTTTTTGTAGTCTTTGAAGGAAGACATAGAATTGTAATCTTCGAAGAAACATATTCAAATGTGCCACTTCTATATTTCCAGCGTAAATGGTTCCCCGTAGGGGACATTTTTGCTAAGCCCTTGTTTTTACTACTTTTTTAAGTATATCTGTATAGAAATTGATTGAAATAAGCTGAAAATTGAGTATTTTCTTTATCTTTATATTACTAAAGCATATTTTACATTTTTATAAAAATATATTGTAAATTAAAGATTTTTGTTTTCTGATTTTTCTGACATGACTCTACCCTGAAAAATATTTTAAATTCACAAGCTTCGCGGTACATTTTTATTTCCGTCGCTGAATCAACGTCTCGCACATCGAGAACGCGAATTAATGAATACCCTACAATGATTCGCTCTCCATCGGCTGTCCAGACGTAACCGGTGGAAATAGCGATGACGCGGTTTCGGCAGTCGACAAAAATCCCGCGCGACTGAATTCCATCTCGCGCCGTGCGGTCGGCGAAATAAAAGTGGGCGAATCGAAAAAAAAAGCGGAAATTGAAACGGTATATACGTTTTACGGCCGTCCCACCGGCGCTCAGCTTCGTCTTCGTTTACGCCCGCGATTCATGAAAAATGCTGCAGTAAAAGCCGCGGCGGTGCCTTGCGTCGACTCCGAACTTTATCCTTTCGCGACGGTAAAAATGTTAGATGCACGGCAGGCGACTCGGATAAATTGAGGCCTTTTTCCAAATAGCAGGTCGCGGAAACGGAGGTGGAATTGCTTACGGAGTAGGACGCGTCGCCAGTGCGATTTTCTGCGTTTTACGTATCAGTTTGCCTTCTCATTAGAGCACGCCCACGCCCTCTGTAATTTTTTATTTCGTTGAGTGAAACGTGAGGGGTGACCACAGCGACGGTCGCGTGAAAAATTCGTGCAAATTGTTCCCGCGGGACGGGGAAAAAGAAACTGGTAAGAGTATACTGCTTTCGAAGAACTGCGATAATGATCTATATTTTATTAAATATGTACTGTACTTGAATATGTGTATAGAGAATTAATTATCTGTATATTTTTATACAGTAATAATATCCAGTAGCAATGCTAACAGCTAATGATAATATCTACGTATTATTATTAGTTAGCTATTCAGTTAATTTACAAGTCATTTAATATTTACACTTAATTATTCTGCCATTTAATGAAGCACAAGTTTTGAATGTACATATCAAATTTTCAGTACTTCATTTAAATATGAATTGTATAAGTACGTATTTATTATTCTTATTAATTAATAAAAATCGTTTCTAAATTACTAAAGTAAAAGTATCTAAACTCCCGTCTTATTTACAAGTCAGTTAATTAAAGTAAAAGGGCAATTCTATTGGGATTGAAGTAGTTGTTAAAGAAAATAGCGCGCCAAACCGTCCACATAATACATTATCACGCTTAATAAAATGCACTGATTATGCTTTTTGGAATTGATTTTTTGCGTGTCCCGCAGGGTCATGCGCATATAATGTTTTCATACGTATAAAAATGAAGTTTCAGGCATTTTCAACAATAAGATCAAAAATATATATTGTTTAAACGATTCTTCCAAATTAACGATAAGAATTTCTATATTTATTTATTTATTTATTGTCATCAAAAGGGCTAATAGCCCAATACAAAAGAAACGAAAAAATACCAAATTATAATATATAAAAGTTCAGTATAAACGAATTTATTAGATAATAGGATATACTCTGAATTCATAATTCTTAAACTATAAACTATAGACTAAAATATAAACTAATGATTAGAAAGAAATCGCATGAGAACGCAACTACATAGTAATATCATTTAATGTAAGCCTTGTGCATTTAAGAAATGCTAATTTATTCGAAAGTTATATCGATTACAATCAAAGATGAAGATCAAGAATACACCTATAAACTAGTATTGTGTATACGTTGTGACAATGTGTACAGATTTTAATATATAGTTGATTTGCTTTTTTAATTATAGATAACCTGTACGAGGCAGATATTTGGAAATTATTTTTTAATCATATTATCAAAAATGAATAATATTTCCTTCTACTTAAAAATGATTGATCTAGCATATTAAAATAGTCATATAAATAGGAATCTCTTTACGAAGCAAATATTTGGAAATTTGGAGCAATTATTTTTTTAATCATATTATCAAAAATAAATAACATTTCCTTACTTAAAAATGATTGATCTAGCATATCAAAATATTCAATATTTTAGGCTTTGGTTGTTTTTATTTTACTGGTTATGCAAGAAATCAGTTCTGATATTTTCCTAGTACACACGGAAATATTTTACTTTCCTTCAGACACAAATTAAAAGCATAAATTTTGAAAAATAAGCGCTCAACCCTCATCCGGTTACATGCCAGTATCATCGACTGGATTCTTCATCTCTCTATAATAATAATATAATTGCCTATTAAAAGTAATTCAATTAAAGGTCTGCGATTGCCCTAAATTTGCCTATTTCCGAAAAGCTGGTGGCTCATTACACCCGGGGACGCAGCACTCTCGGTTCCGGATGACTCTTCGATCGACTTGTCCCCTCGTCCCGCTTCGATTTAAATCTTTAATTTTCCATTACTGCTTCCTCGCTCCCTCATAATTACAAAAATAGAAGTATCTTTCGAGACACCGATTGCTACTGCACTCGGAATGCTCACCGACATTACCAATTCGGCACGTAATTGGAGAATCAATAATTTCATAAATCGAAAGGCTCACTTTAATCTTAATGTACAAATAACTTTCCGTCTCTCGCATTCCCGGTCAAACTCGAGCTGAAAGATTCCCGTCGATATCGATACCGAAGTTAAGCTCGTCTCGCGCCGCAAGCTCCCCCGATAGATCTAAAAATCCGTAAGAAAAACTTGCACAAATTTCCTGCGCAAGAACGAGGAGCATACGAAGCACGTCATTAATATCCTTCAAGATACCCGGCAACTTCTCCCTCGAAAGGAAAAAAAAAGATTTGCAACTTCAAAGTGACGGAAGTTTGTACTCGAAGTGCCTTCGGTGATCGCGTGGGTCCCTAAATCGCCGGGGGTCTCATCACGGCAGCTGCTATATATACATCGTTAGGCGCCGTAAGTCAAATCTCACGAGTCGATCTCGCCGCTCGGCGACGGAGAGTCAATAAACGGCTGCTCGCCCACGCGCGGCTTGTTCCCTTTCCCCGAGAGCTCTCGAGATCCGGATGGGTTTTACCGCAAGTTGATTCGGACAGTTGATCAAGGCGCTCTTACCCTCTAATTTTTGGTACATCGATATTGATTTCATTAGTTGCGACGCTTTTAGATACTTGTTTAGTACGAGATTCGAATAATTGGCAATTTTGCGGAAACAGGCAAGGACCCGAGAAATTAGTTTCTAGACTGAGAGAATTTTCCCGTAAAAATTACGGTTAAGCTCACCGTAAAAATTAACGTAATCGTGGGACGGTTTGCCATCTTGGAAATTTTTACGGGAAAATCATTGTAAATTTTACGCGGAGCTTGCGCGATTCGAACAGTTCCGTAATTTTTATAAAGCTCCATAATTTTTAGGGAAAAATCTCGTAATTTTTACAGGCAAGCTCGGAAATTTTTACGAGAACAGTTTCATAATTTTTACGGGAACATAACCGTAATTTTTGATGAGCTTTTCGTATCGTGCAAGCTCCACGTAAAATTTACAATAATTTTCCCGTACAAATTTCCAAGATGGCTAACGATTACGTTTTTTCCCGTAATTTTTACGGTGAGCTTCACCGTAATTTTTACCGGAAAATTCTTTCAGTGTAGAAGGGAGATTTTTATATTCGAAAATAAAACCAAAATGTGTTTAGGGAATTCATCTGACGAATTCAATTTCTTCAATGCAAATAATGATGAATTCAATCGAAGAAATTGAATTGAAAACTCGAGTTAAGCTATGAAAAGTAAGTGTTGAAAACTCTTTTAGCTTTGAATTTTTCAATTTTCACGAAGCCCGCTATCAGTGTCCGCAAGAAGCGGATTCAAGAAATGCAAATTCTTTCTCAGCGTGGATCAAGCTAAGAAAACTTTACCTGCAGTTCTCATTTTAATTCTTCAATAAAAAGTATGCGGACGATCAAAACGAATCAGTAAATCAATAAATTAACAAAAGTAAACGAACCGCATTTACACGCCCATCGAATGCGAGTTATCAAGATTTTCGATAATATCGCAATGCATTTTAAAATAAGGCAAACTTATTTTATTAATTTTCTGGTTTGTTTTGATTGCCCGCACGTTTTTTTTTGCACTGAGAAAAATGAAAAACAAACTTTGCAAGAAATTATAGGAAAAATTACTAAATTTTTTTGAAACGGAGCGACCTCGATTTTTAGCAAATATTACAAACACTTTAGTAAAAATTGTTTTTATCAAGTATTAATTTTTGCTAAAGTGATTTGTAATTTTTACTAAAGTATTTTTAGCAATTTTTTCTAAAATCATTACCAATTTTTACTAAAGTGAAATTATATTGTGTAGATTTATAAATGAAATTTCAATTAACTCTATTTTTATTTATCTTTTTTTACTTTTATCTTGGAATGACTTGATCTTTTTCAAAT